>MTQE01002217.1:11899635-11911088 GCA_014337955.1 Aspidoscelis marmoratus
CTCTTAGGTTCTTATGGACTAGATGGGCTGTGGCCTGACCCAGCAGGGCCTCTCTTATGTACGAATGTCGTAACATTCGATCCATGTACGAATGTATGAATTCATCCAAATAACAAATGTTCTGAATATTCGTGCCCATCCCTAGCTCTGAATCCGCTCCGGCTGCCCCCTCACCTTCGCAAATATAACGAAGCTTCGAATGAAGGCACAAAAGTGTTTGCTTTGCATGCGAACATAACTCTCCAAATATAGCCAGTATTTGATTCAAATGCAAACATTCAGAGCTTCAAAGCTCATACAGTTTTCAAAGCTGATGAATATTTTTTGCCCATCACTAGCTCTGCGTAATGCAGGTTCACTGCGTTGTCCCCGACCCAGGTAAATGCCACCCCGCTCTAAGGCTTTGCAACAGCTTTCTGTTCTCCTCTCGCCGTTACCTCTTCCCCAACTTGCTTCCTTTGCCCTGAATTTCCAGGAACGTTCAGCTCTGCCTTTTTGACAGGCCACAAAAGAAATAATGGTAAAATAAAATTTAACAGGCCTCCACCCTTCAACATGTTAAAGCAAACTTTGTTTCTTATTCCAATTCCTAAAATTAAATTTGTTGTGGTATAAACAGGATATGCAATTTTTCTTGAAGGAAAAAAAATATGTGCTCACAGAGAGGGTGATATTGCTTTCGCTGAAAGGCAAGAAGGCAGAAACCTGGGAGAATCACATCACATTGCATTCCTATAGAATATTAAAAAACCCAGCAGCTAATCACAACCAGATCTAAGCTCCCACCCAACTATTTCTCCTAGAAAGATGGATTTCCCCCCCCCCAAAAAAAAAGGCATTAAAGAAAAGAAGCACCAATTCAAGTTCAGCAACTTCTTTCTAATGCTCTGGGCTGGTTACCTTGCAGACAAGATGAAAAAGAACTGAATCAAACTTCTTCTTTCTTTCTTTTTTTAAGATGCAAGACCTCCAGTGTTTGGGTTGTGTTTTTTTAGATGGATAAAGGTTGGTGGCCATGATAATGGAATAAAATAAGGCATCATCTATAGAAAGTAACTAGAGAAGGATTTTCTCTCTCCTCCCTCTCTCTCTCTCTCTCTCTCTCTCTCTACACTTTAATTGAGGTCATCAAATGAAACTGGATGCTAGGCGGAAATTTAGCAGAGACCAGAAAGAAAGGGTTCTAAACACAGACCCAGAATTAAGCTGGAGCATTTGCTAGGGAAAGATAGGAAACCAGTCAGGGCAGGGTATAAGTTTAAAGGAGTTTTAAGCATGGTCATGGGTAGGGATACGCACAAATATTCTAAACATTCGAAATCCGATTGATTGTTCAGATGTTCACCTTCAAACTCGAACTGAACGTCTTCACGTTCAAATCTGGACATTCGAACAGATTTCTATGTTCTGAAGCATTCGTTCAAATTGCATACGTTTCTGTACAAATATTATACGAACGTATCTGTACACATTTGCACTTATAATGCAGGGTGAAGTCGGGATGCATACGAGATAAAATGGGATGCATATGAAATGCGTACAGATATGTATAACACATACGAATGTTGTCGACATTTGTATCTTTAAATACAAATCTAACATTAGAACAAATGGATTCAAATGCAGCCGATTCAAATTGGGTTTTTTAGCACTTGGATTTAAAACATTTGAATCGAATTGAATGTTTTGATCTTAGTGGGCACTTGAAAAGCACTGGCATCAACAAAATATCCATGTGCCAGGTACAGGAAAACACTTTGCTGGGATCTGCTCATATCATTCGCTGATGTATCACTCAGTCCTAGGCGCTTGGGAACATAAGAACATAAGAGAAGCCCTGCTGGATCAGGCCACAGCCCTTCTAGTCCAGCATCCCGTTGCACACAGAGGCCCACCAAATGCTCATGGGCATCTCAAGCAGAGACAAGGGCAGATACTCTTGAATCCCAGCAAATGGCCTTTGAAGCACCCCGCTTCCCCCCCCCCCACTGCCAAACCTGAAAGATGCACCTAGGCATTCGTTCTAGTAGCCATTGATACACCTGTCACCCATAAATTTGTCACACCCTACCTTAAAGCCATCTAGGCTGGTAGCTGTCACCACCTCTTCCGGCAGCACATTCCATAAGCCGATGACCCTCTGGGTGAAGAAATACTTCCCCTTGTCGGATCTGACTCTCCTATCCATCAGCTTCATAGATGCCTCCTGGTTCCAGTGTTGAGTCATACAGAAAAGAAATTTTCTCTATCCACCTTTTCTATACTGTGCATAATTTTATAGACTTCAATCAGGTCCCCTCTTAAACGCCATCTCTCCAGACTGAAGAGGCCTAGATGTTGCAGCCTGGTTTCGTAAGGGCCCGACAAGTGATAACAATTGCCAAAACCAGCATAAATATCTTGTTTGCTGTGTGTTACTGTTGTTTTATGTCTAACAACAACTGCTCCTGGGGAGTGCATTCCAACCTCAGGAACAAGCTGGCCACCAGATGACTGCCACCATGGTCTGGTGCCCTTGTGGCACTACCTAACATGGCTGTGTGAGCCTTGCCATCCTCTTTCCTTTCCTTGAAATCTACATGTAATAATTTTGATTTACAGAGGGGGGGGGACCAATTTTGGGTAGAAGACACTTAATTCTAGGGTTTAGGACAGACAAACTCAGACCCTAAAGAGATTATCAACCTATTGCTCCCTTGAGCCCCATGGCATCTGGCCAAGAGCAAGTGATGATTGGAGAACTTCCCATTCAAGGACAGGGCTGGGGAAGTCCCCCTGGAGTGAACTAGCATTCACATTCACCAGTGCTAGTACATGCCTTTATGGATGCGCATGAAAATTCATAACATTCATTATTTGGATGAATTTGGACAGTCGGATGTTATGACATCTGTACACTGACATCTGTAAGAATACAAATGTTTTGGAAAGTTCGTAGAAAGCTTCAGAACATTTGTGAACTGGGGCGGTGGGAAAGCAACTCTGGCCCTGTCCCCATGCAATTGAAAGTCTGCTGGAACTCTTCTTTTGCCTCTGAGCGGCCCCATTCCAGGCTTTACAAGGCGCTTAGGGAGCTTAGGAAAGTGAGACACCGGCGATAAAATACGTGCACTTTAAAGAAGAGTTCCAGCGCTCTTTCGGCGATTTGCGGGTTTTGCTCGCTATATCTGCCTTGAGGACGCTCCGCGGCAAAAGGGGCGGGGATTGCTTGCCTGCACACACAGCCAAAAAGCATTCACACATCTGAGAAATGCAGCAGGTTCACTTCCTTTCCTTTGTAAAAAGAGCCAGAATTGCTCAGAATGGCAACATTGTTTTCAAGTAAAGCCTTAAAAGAGAATGAGCGAAGGATCGCGCTGCCGATGCCTGCAGCCGCTGACTTTGCTGGGGCAGAAAGCCTTTTCTAACAGAGAACCGAGTGAAAGTAAGTGCTGAAAGTGAATGAATGAGCGATCATCTGCCTTTGCTAGGGGCGGGAAGCCGTTTCAGGAGACGGAGATCTGGCTATTTTTCCTTTTAACAAGAGAGGGGGCGGGGGAAAAAGATGCCCGGAAAGAGAAGACGGCTACCATGGGGACGGAAAGTCCGTTTAGATCGCGGCTACCATGGGGACGCTTATTCCGGAAGTGGAGGGGACTTTTAAAGTCAGGTATAACAGAGTGACGGCAGAGGAAGCCGAGAGGGGCTAATAAGTCTTTTGGGGACAGGGCTTCTGATGGTCATACCAGCAATGGAAAATCAAACAACCAAAATTCCCTGATACCCAACCCCACTAGTAGCTTGAAAAAACAAAAAAGGTTCTGAATAAAATAATAAGTAATCACAATAACTATAAGGGTAAATATTTTTACCCCAATGAAAATGTATTATATAATTAAACAATTACAAAATTTAGAACTCAGGTGGATTCCTAGGCTAAAAACAGACAAACCCTTTGGTTTAAATGAAGAAGTCAGTTGCTTTGTGTGAATTGTGCTGGTCTTTTCCAACCCCACCTTGTTCTTTCCCTTGTTCAGGGACTAAGCTAAGCCCTTTCAGAATCTAACCCTGCAGCTACAGCTGCTGGACAGAAAAAATGTTGAGCTCAGGGCCGGACAGTTCATTGTGAAACGTTGAGAAGTCAGAGTCACACAATTTTTATGAGCTGAAGTTATCCAAGGATTTATATAGTATTTTACAGGTTTAAAATAAGCCACTGATGAAGGTCCTAGGCTTGGATCGAAACGCGTTTGGCTTATCTTATTTTTAACTATTTATTTTTATCTGACGTCTAACAAAGTTGTCTTCACTAGTTAATAAATTCTGTCTTGATTTTATAGGACTCTGGGCTACCAGAATTATATAATACATTTTCATTGGGGTTAAAAAAATTTACCTTTATAGTTATTACGTTTACTTATCATCATACCTGCAATGGATTCATAGTGCATTCGACACGGGTTGAGAGCAGATTCAAAGTGGATTCAGGGTGGATTTGACACTTTCAGAGTGGAAATGTTACAGGATACGTGTCAGATACGTATGGATACATATGGGATACGAATGGGATACGTTTGTGTTTCTCCACCTGGGCGCGTAATGGAGAAAGTCAAATGGAAGATTCCAGCCAGTTAGAGCCCCAGCTGCTCTCCCTCTGAATTGGCTTGACCACCCACAAATGCATGAAATTGAAAAGTGGATCAATGGTGGGATTGCCTATGATATATGAGGTGCCACCCCCACCCCCAACATCAGTGCCACAATGGTGCTATATTTGTCCCATCTGGATAGGGTCTAAGTATCCGCAGTGGCTTCTTTAATAAATTTCTTTTTTATTATTATTATCCACTGTGGACCTCACAGCAACACAGCAAGCCAGTGAGATAACCCCTCCGGTCATGGGCAGCCTTTCCTTTCCCCCTTGCTGGCTTTTGAGGTCAAAATGTCTTAACAGCATAATGAAAGAGTAAAGAGACGTACCTTGTGGAAAGAGACGTACCTTCTGAGCGGGCCAAGGAGATAATGAGAGGTTTACTGTTCCTGGGTCCCTTTAATAATGTTCTTTTATAGGTCCAGCATCCAGGCAGGACCACACAACAGACGACGCCTCAGCGAGAGGCCATCTTCTTTTTGTTTCCCACTGGTGACCACCGGCTGATCCAGCACTCACAGGGAGAAGACGCATCAGCCCTGTGGACTGTGGGTGGGAATCAGGCTCATTTCCTTTCTCTTTTAGTCATCTCCTTCTTTCTGGTTTTGGTGAACATCTATCCTTCCCTAAAAGGTTGCTGAATGTTTCAAGAGTTTAAGGCCCTTTCTGCCGCCCACCATTGAACTGGACTGAGGGTCTGTTGAGACCACATTCTGGGCTTCCCATCTGCACATAAATGCTCGAATTTGAACATTCGAACTTGAATATGGATTTTCAAAAATCCTATACGGATTTTAGAATGATTCCACTGTGGAGATTCATATCTGTCGTATACAGATCTGAATGAATATTATATGTATCTTGCGCTTTTAATACGGGATTAAAACAGGAATCATACGAGATGCATACGGATTTTTACCAAAACAGGAATCATACGAGATGCATACGGATTTTTACGGAATGCGTACAGATACGTATAACAGATACGAATGTTGTTGACATCCGTATCTTTAAATACGAATCTAACATTCAAACATACAGATTCGAATGTTACGGATTCGAATCGGATTTTGCTAGGATGTTGCATCTTGGCTTGTTTTTATCCTACCTTTTGTCTTGCTTCAGCCCAAGATGGCGAGCTAGACCAAAATACCGCTACTTAAGAACCTAAGAGGAGCCCTGCTGGATCAGGCCACAGCCCATCTAGTACAACATACTGTCTCAAACAGTGCCCCACCAATTGTCTCTGGACATCTTTAAAGCAGAAGCAGAAGAACGCTCATTCTTCGCGAAGATCCTTTAAAGGCATCCTGCCTGCCTCCAACTAGAGGTGGTTCCTAGGCATCCATTCTGAACAACAACGTAAGAGAAGCCCAGCTGGATCAGTCGCCCAGCTCATTTAGTCCAGCATCCTGTCACACACGGTGGCCCACCGATTGCCCACGGGCATCTCAAGCAGCAGATGTCTCACACAGTAACTCACTAATTGCTTCTGAGCCTCTTGAGCAGAAGACAAGGACAAAACCTTCACCTGCTCTCGAATCCCTGGCCTTGAGAAGCGTGCTGCTTATCTCCCCAACATGGAGGCAGTACCTAGGCATCCATTCTTAGAAGCCATGGATACACCTGTGCTCCACGAATTTCTCTATAAGAACAAAAGAGGGGTCCTGCTGGATCAGGCCACATAGTCCAGCATCCTGTTTCACCCAGTGGCCCATTAATTGCTTCTGGGCATCTCAAGAAGAAGGAAGAACCTTCATCTGTTCTCAAATACTTGCAAAAGGTGTCTAGAGGCATCCTGACGGTCTCTCCACCTGAAGATGGTACCCAGGCAGCCACTGATACACCTGTCCTCCATGAATTTATCTAATCCTTTCTTAAAGCCATCTAGGCTGGTTGCTGTCACCACCTCTTCTGGCAGCCAATTCTATAGACTAATGACCCTCTGGGTGAAAATATACTTCCCCTTGTAGACCGGGTTTAACAACTGTTCCACACCCACAGGGCTTTAGACCAACTAGGAATGTGGGCTTTAGTTTGCTGCTTCCTGTTTCAGGACTATGGATGCCCACAAATATTCGTAAAATCTGAAATTCGTATGAATTTGGCCAAATCCGGACATTTGTATTCGAATCAAATGTTGGCACATTCAAAGATTGACATTCAAATTTGAATTGAACTTTTTGATACATTAGTATGAAGTTTTCTATGGGATTCTTATGGGATTGAGCATTCGAATTGAATTAAAATCCCACTACATTCAAAGAGGAGCTGTAGCTAGCCTATCAGAGTGGCCGGCATGCGCAGACGTGCAGTACCACTGGCCCGACTCGCCATTTCAGGACCCGGCAAGCACGAGGTAAGTACGTGTCCTGGTATAGGCCCATGCCCAGGAGGGTAGGTGCCCGGGGGGTGTCCTGAGGGCCCTAGGGGACCTGATGTGATCCCCTAGAACCCGTGGGAACTCGGGGAAGGTACGTGACCAGCTTGTCCAATTGGGGCAGCCGGAGGCGGGGCCTGGAGCTGTCAGGGAGGGACCGTGCAAATGCGCTCCCCCCTGACCACCAGCAGGACGGCCAGGGACAGCCGCGAATGCCCTGGGCTGGGTGTAGAGCACAATTTCATGCTCTACACCTGGAATGCATGTGGGCATCCTGGGATGGGATGGGATGGGATGGGATGGGGCGGTTCTGAATGGAACCACGAGCCCAGCTGTCACATCGCAGACCAGTCAAGCAACAGGCAAACACTTGTGCAGCTACTCAGTCCCAAGGGTTCCAGGCGTTTTCGAGGTCAGTTCCGGTCCGGGGTCTAGGAGTCCAGAAGGTCAGCAAGGGTCAGGCAGTCCAAAGGGTCAGCAGGTCACAAGGAGTCCAGGATTTCAAGCTCAGGTAACACGAGGCTGCTAATACGTTGTCTGCAGCAACTTGAGGCAAGGTAAGCTTGTTCTTAAATAGAGGTGTCAGACCCATGCCCATGGTGCAGCTGGGCTAATCACTCTGATCTCCGTCTCACCTGCTTCTGCTGCCTAAGCAAGCGATGAGAAAGCCTTTGTTTAGGCTCACTGCTGGTGGATTCGTCACCAGAGCTGTCTGGCTGCTCACCTGGACCCAGCCTTAGCTCTTCCATGCCTGCAATGCCCTGCTGTGGCTGCTCCTCAGCCTGTGGTCGCATTGCAAGCATATCCTCCTCTTCTGATGAGGCTGAACAGGGCGTGACACTAGCGGAGCGAATGCTCTGACCCAGGGCATCCTACACGCATTCTGTTTGCCCACGTGCAAATAGGCCTATGCTTCTTACTTGTTTCTTGCCTGTATTAACTACTTTGGGCAAACCAGGAAATAAAGAATGAATAAAATGCTTTTTAAAAAAAAAAAAAAAAAGTGTAACCTTTTAAGGTCAGGTATTGAGTATTTTATATTGGAGAACCCAGGCAATTGCACAGTGTTGCATTTCCTCTTCTTAAATGAACAGGGATTTTTATTTAATTTTACTTTGCTTTATTTGTTCCTGGGCAGCTTTTCTTTCACAGAATTCTGAAAATTCCTCAAAATATTGTTTGTAAGTCGTTTTTGATGCCTTGCCATTCTCTTGGCTGGTCTTCATCCAACCCTTTATCTCGCTTCAGCCCAGTTGAATGTTTCTCTCCCGGCTCCGCAGCCAGCCTTTTTCTACACCCTCTTTTTGGTATTAATAGGAAATCCAGTGGCGTAATTATTTTCCACATTAGTAGTTTGTCCATACTAGCATCTGGTTGAGATTTTACTCCATTCACCACATATCCAGCAGGGAAAAAAAGGGTGGGGGGAAAACAGAAAGCAAAAAGTAATCCCAGTTGTTTGAAATTCCAAGTCTGCTGCCCTGAAGCAGAAGATGAGGCCTTGAAAAAAATAATAAAGTAGAAGCTTCCTTTCTGGAAGATCCATGATTACTAGAATATCTTCACCTTCACACTGTTTCAGAGCAGAAATCCATCAAGCCACAGAATGAAAATACACTGGCCATTTCTGGACTGGGCCTTAATCTGGATTATATCCCAGGTTAGAAGTCTTCCATCCACATGGTAGTGTCCACTAAGCAGACCCCTATTTCAGGAAAAAAATCCAGAATGACAACCAGGGCAGAAAGGACCACTATGAAGAGTCTGATGGCATTTTCATGAAAATCCTTGCTGAAGCAATTGTTAAAAAAAAAGAAGCAAACAAACAAACCAGAAAGTATATCTCCAAAAATGGAATAACTGGATAAATATTAGTTGTGATGCAAGACTAACATAGAATCATAGAGACAGAAGGGACCTCCAGGGTCACCCAGTTCAACCCCTTGATCAATGCAACGTTTCCTCAGCCATCCCAGATAGATGTTCCAACTACGATTGGTGTGTCCACTTTAGCCTTTTTTGGACAGAAACTACTTGGCCACAGTCACCCATGCTCTGGTAACCTCTAGACTGGATTACTGCAATGCACCGTACATGGGGCTGCCCTTGAAGACAGTTCGGAAGCTGCAGCTAGTGCAGAATGCAGCTGCAAGATTGCTGACTTGGAAGGACACGCATCACACCGGTCTTAAAAGAGCTGCACTGGCTGGTGATTCACTACCGAGCCGAATTCAAGATGAACTTTAACATATAAGGCCCTAAATGATTTGGGCTCCAAATATCTGTAGGAATGCCTTCGCCCATACCACCCTACCTGTGCCTTAAGATCTGGAGGGGAGGCCCTCCTCGTTGTCCCACCACCCTCAATAGTAAGACGGGTGGGCATTCGAGAGAGGGCCTTCTCAGTGATGGCCCCCAGGCTGTGGAATAGTCTCCCCCTTGAGGTGTGTCAGGCTCCTTCACTGTGTATGTTCAGGAAGGCAGTAAAGATGCACCTCTTTGCTCTGGTTTTTGCCTAAATGTGGTATAGTTTCCCCCACCACCACCACCGCAGATATTATTGTTTTATACTGTTTTATAAACAGAGCGGATTTGGAGGGGATTTGTAGGCGCAACTGGCAGCAGGGATTTGAATCAGATTCAACTTGCATTCAAAGAACATTTGTATCAAATTCAAATCTTAACCCATTCAAAGAAGAAGAAGAGTTGGCTTTTCTGCCCTGCTTCTCTTATCCATTTAAGGGGACTCAAAGCTGCTGGTAAAGGTTCTGTTCCTTTCCCCACAACAGTCACCTGTGAGTAGGTGGGGCTGTGAGAGCTCAGAAGAGAGCTGTGGCTTGCCCAAGATCACCCAGCTAGCTTCATGTAGGAAGAAGAAGAGCTGGCTTTTCTACCCTGCTTTTCCCACCCATTTAAGGGGACTCAAAGCATCTGACAAACCTTTTGTTCTTCTCCCCACAACAGACACCCTGTGAGGTAGGTGGGGCTGTGAGAGCTCAGAAGAGAGCTGTGACTAGTCTAAGGTCACCCAGCTGGCGTCATGGGGGAGGGCGAAATCAGACCTGGTATTCCCAGATAAGAAGCTGGCTCCCTAACCACTAGACCAAAAGAGGCTCTATTTGAATGAAAGCGAATTTCCTTGCTTATGATTCGAAACAAACATGCAATATATATATATATAGTGCATGTTCCTAGTTTTTACTAATCCAAAGGTATCAAAGATGGCACACACTGGGAGCCACTCCAGGACACAGGCACCATGCTCCATACTGAAGCTCCCCCAGCTGTTCCCAAATAGCTACCAGCCTAGATGGCTTTAAGGTAGGGTTAGACAAACTTATGGATGCCAGGTGTATCAATGGCTACTAGAACGAATGCCTAGGTGCATCTTTCAGGCTGAGGGGGGGGAGGAACTGGGGTGCTTCTAAGGCCATCTGCTGGGACTCGAGAGCAGGAGAAGGTTTGTCCTTGTCTCTGCTTGAGATGCCCATGAGCATTTGGTGAGCCACTGTGTGCAACGGGATGCTGGACTAGATGGGCTGGGGCCTGATCCAGATGGGCTGGGGCCTGATACAGCAGTGCAAAAAGGCCTTCAGATTCCAAGATCTTTTTTCCAATGCAATGTTACCAGGACCCATCTCTCATCCCAGAGCACTGCACAGGATTCTCCTACGTGTAACACTCTGCATTGATTTTTGTTGCACAGGGTCCTTTCCCGCCCAGCCTGGGCTTTCTAGCCCATCAGAATCAACCTTGAATTCTGGCGGTTTTGTGCGCTGCGTGTCAGAAGCCTCTTCCCCTTAAGCCCCTCCTAAAGATGTCCCACCTTGCTTCGAAGTTGCCCTGCCCTTCTCGGTGCCGATGACCTCCGGAGTGGATTTCCATCCTCCTCCGTTACATGCGATCGGTTGCTTTCTCACACCCCGCGTGGTTTTCATAAGGGCATTGCAGGTGGACAAGCCGTCGGAGGTCACAGTAGCCGGTGGGATTAAATGTCAGCACCGAAAAACCACGGACAGAGAAAGAAAGCAGTGTCACCAGCATTAAGCAACTATGCATGGAGACGCGGCGTGCCAATTAACACAGCTACAACACTGGCCTTACACGCCCCACTGAGTCAAACGTCGCCTTTCCAAAGCGAATATTGAAATCAGACGACGGGTTTTGAAACTGGTTTGACGCTGCCGCTCGCCCCGAATCCTAGGACGGGGTAGGTTTTGGAGCCCGCAAACCGATCGCAGGTTGTCTCCTGCATCTGTCCCCCAGAGCTGCTCCGGGCCCCACTTGGCTCGAGGGTCACCGCTTTTTGTCCAATTAGGGCTCCCGTAGCTCTCTGTTCCCCTCCAATTAATGGGATAAAGATGCAAGGCTCTGCCTGCAGGATCCCTCCTTCGCCGCCTCCCTTGCAAAGCACAGACCCCGCTGCCAATTTTGCATTTTTGG
>MTQE01002217.1:11911098-11926863 GCA_014337955.1 Aspidoscelis marmoratus
TCCCAATGGCACTGTTTCTCATTAAAGGGGACCCTGGGTAATTTCATCTTTGTGAACATCACATTCCGCTCACAGCTAATAGGTTCCAGTAGGGGAAGAAATATTTTGTCCAGCATCAAACTGGCAGAGACGGAGGGAGACGCAGGCAGGCAATGCACCAGAGAGAGAGGAAAGAGAAGCAACTGGGGCCGGGGGTCGGGGGGGGGAGCAGTTGGGGGCCCAAGTTCCGAAAAATCAGAAGTGTCTGTCTGATAAATAACAGGCAGGAAGGATTGTTCACAAATGGCCTTTATGGCAATTAGATTCGTATCGAATAGAATGGTAGAAAATTCATATTCGTTCAAATGGATCCCCTTCGAATGTGATAGGATTCTATTCGGTATTGCTGGCCACAAATATTCGTAACATTCGTTAATTGTACAAATGCGTACAAATTTGGACATTCGTACACGAATAGAACGTTATGACGTTTGTACATTGACATTCGTACGAATACAAATGTTTTGGAACATTTGTATGAATAGTTCAAATATTCATTAAACAGGGGATATGTAATGGATATGGATCCATATGTATCTGATATGTATGCATTTGTATTAGCGGATACATATCGGATACATATGTGTTTGCATCAGATACGCATTCGATACATATGCATTCTTATCAGATCCAGATCGGATACATATCTGATACGTATGTGTTTGTATCAGATACATATCAGTTTGGTATAGGCGGTACTACACAGCCTTAAGATTGGCTAGAATAACCGGGAGTGCTAGAATGAACTGCTGGAAGAACTGTGGGCAGAACCCTACCTACTTCCATCTAGTTTGGGAATGTCCCCCAATCAGACAGTTCTGGCCGGAGGTTAGTATGAAAATAAATAATATGTTTAAATTAACAATCCCTCTTCAGCCAGAAAGTTTCATTCTGCACTCATTTGAAGATAGCAATATACCGGATCACCTTCACCAGCTGCTACATTGGTTAATTTTTGCGGCTCACCATAGAATAGCCATTAGTTGGAAGTATGCAGACAACGTAAATATAGGCAAATGGTGCCAGGAACTTTGGTATATTATGCTAAATGAGATAATGAATGTAGAAGGACGAAGCTATCCGAGAGTTCTGGATGCCAATAAGATGTTACATGTATGGACAATCTGTACAGATGGAATGTTAGCAACAACTAATTCAACATTACCTGAAAGAGAATTTCTGATGAAATGGTTTGGAAACATCTCATTTTAAATCAAACTTTGGAGTTCACAACGGGATGGGGGGTGGGGGTTGGGAGTAGAGTTATGGGTGAAATGCATATTGTATAAAGAAGGAATTGTTAATATTGCTGATTATTAGAATACGTATAAAAATTCAATCAAGATATTTTTTTAAAAAAGATACGTATCCGATACATATGCATTCTTATAAAATACATATCAGATACGTATCTGATACATATGTGTTTGCATCACATATGTATCTGATACATATGCATTCTTATCAGATACATATCGGATATATATGTGTTCGTTTCAGATTTTCATACAAATTTGTGTGAATGCATTCATTTAGAATAAAATCCTACCACATCCAAAGGGAATCTATTCGAACAAATATTGATTTTCCAACATTCGATTCACTAATCAAATGCCAAAAAACCATTTTTCCACATCCCTATCTGATATGTATCCTGTAACATATCCACTCTGAAAGCGTCAAATCTGCCTTGAATCCACTTTGAATCCACTCTCAATCCATGTCAAATGCAGTCCTTGTAGTGCTGGATAAGGTCCAGAGGGTTTCCTGCACTTCCAAACAGCTGCCTCCAAAACACAGACCACGTGGACAGGTAGTGAAGGACATCTCCAAGGCTACCTCCAGTCAAGGGACCTGCAAGAATATTCCTCATGTTCAAAATTCGTACAAATTTGTCTGAATTCTCATATATTGAATTGAATTTTGGGACATTCGAATTCAAATCATATGTTTTGATACATTTGTGCAAAGTTTGTCATATTTGTGAAACTGGGGAGGTGGGAAAGTGGCTGCAGCAGACACATGTGCAATGGATCCAGTGTGGATTCAAAGCAGACTGTGTTCAAAGTGGATTGAGAGTGGGTTTGATGTGCTCAGAGTGGATACGTAGAGGACATGTAGGGGATACATGGCGGATACATAGGGGATTCGTAGCAGGGATTCTAATCGGATTTGTATCAAATATTCATATCGAATTCAAATCCTACAACATTTGAAGCGGATCTGTTCAAACAAATATAATATTTTTTTGCATTCAGTTCAATATGAATTGAACATGAAAGAAATATTCTTGCATATTCCTGCTCCAGATGTTCCTAGTTTATTGGGCAGTTTTGCGATATTCTGGAATAAAGCGCTTCCAGAATTATTCTGGGATGCCCCAAGTGGCAGAGCAACTGCGTGGTGTTAGAAGAACCACTTACTGGTGTAGATGCGTGATCCCTCTCCAAACCCATGTATGCATGGCCACCATTTCCAGCTGGGGTTTGCCCCACATACACGCAATGACCATTCCTAAAATGGCGGATTATGTGAGCCCCGCCCTGCTTTAGTCTGCTTTGTTTACCCACCCTGAGACTCCCACCCTACGGGTTAACCTCCTGGTTGCATAGCCACCAACGACCAATAGAGGGCGCTAGTCCAAATCTATAAATACCAGTACCATAATGCCCTTCTATCAGTCATTCCGAGAGAGCTGTTGGCTTCCGTGACGCAGTCTGAAAAATACCAACACAAACACAATTAGTGGTGGGAAATTGTTCTGTCTGGAGCCATCCAGAGCGTAACTTCACATATGTGAAGGCAACTTCTCGTTCCCAGATGGCTCCAGCAGAATACAGTGGGATGTACCCAAGTTCCACCACTGGGAGGGACCCCAATATGTCTTACTGTGCTCCAAGACCTTTGATCCAAAGGATGCATCCTCACGACCTAGCACATTCAATCTATAGTGCTTGAAGAACGTCAGCACAGAAGACCAGCACAGAAGGTATGCGCTCTCACTTTTTACATAGGTCTTGGGATGGGGGTTGATGTTTTCCTGTGGGTTATCACCCCAAAATCTTAGGCCTATCCTGGGATTGGCACAGAAACGTGTGACAATCCCAGCATAGTCCTGTGATAATCCCGGGTTTTACATCATGTGGGCACAGCCTAACAATAATTGTCTTCAGGCTGCTACATTGCCAGTTGTCTCTCAATATTGCTAATGTCCTTCTGCCAGGCCTGGTGCTTTTGTTCCACAAAGGCAGCTTCAGGAAATTCAAAGCAGTCCCCGTGTGACCTCAACCAAGCTTCCACTTTTTATTTTTGCAGAGGGGCAGGATTGAGCCAGACAACTGAATTCAGCCAGACATTGCAACATTCAGAAGTTGTGATCTGGAAAACGAGAGAATTTGTTTCGTGCCTAGAGACTGTGCAACTGGCATGGAACCACAAAGACGGTCAGGAGAGATTCTGCTTTTGGCAGAATTTATGACACATCATTTTGCAGTTATTTGCAGCTGGGCCTTGTCTGTGCTGGCCCCTGCCCTCAGGAGCAGTCTGCCCTTTGACAGCCTTGAGGTGCCTGTTTATTTATTGAACGTTTTTAATATTTGTAACATTCATTATTCAGACAGATTCAGATGAATTCACACATTCATACACAAATTGAATGTTACAATATTCATATACTAAGATTCATCCAAATATGAATATTTCCAGACATTTGTACAAATATTTCGGACATTTGTTAGATCGGGAGTGTGGAAAAACAGAGCACCAGTCTATCCGCCGTCGATCCAGATCGCATTCGACATGGATCGGCAGCAGATTAAAAGTGGATTCAGGTCAGATTTGGCGCTTCCAGAGTGCAGATATGTTCCAGATATGTATCGGATACATATTCATTCATATCGGACACATACTGGATACATATTCATTCGTATCAGATACATATTCACTCATAGCAGACATGTATTCCTTCGTATCAGATACATATTGGATACAAATTCATTTATATCACTTATGTATCAAATATTTGTACGAATACATACAAATAGATTCGTATTGAATTTTCCCACATTCAGGTGTGATTGATTTGTATAAATATGGTTTTTCAAACATTCCGTTCCTTATGAAATGGATGTCAAAAATGCATTTGTGGACACCCCTAGTCACCATATGATCTCACAGGATGCATCCCTCTCGGGCAGGGCTAGCTGCCTGCCACAATATTTGAATGTAAGATCTCTGCCACCTATGTGATTCTGTATATATGTATATAGTAGCTGCCTGTTGTTTGGAAGTGACAGTTGACTCCCCCCTCCCTGCTGGGGTCGAGTGATACATTTTGGCTCCAAGTTTAAATTGAGTTTTGAAAAATAATTATTGTTCATTGGTTGAAGGCCAAACCCCACCCAGCTATGAAACATATAAATATGCTTGGCTTTCTGTTCCAAGTTGCTCCCAACAAAACCTGCCTTTACGCTGAGCTGAAATACATCACGGTTCATCTTTTTAAAGAAAGAGTCTCGTGGTTATTCTTTGCCAGCCTGACAATCCCCATGCATCCCCATTTACTTTGGGGCGGATTCGAGGCAGCCCCAATGCGAAGCATAGCTCGAATTAACATGTCCCCACGTGATTGAGGACAGCACGGGTTCAAGCTGAATCCACCTGTCCCCATGAAAACCAGGCTAAACCCCTGCATCGGGGAACCGCATCCTTTTTTCTCCACCCCCTCCCTGCTGATTACGACAGGGGGGCATAATAGGAAGGGAAAGCTGCTCATTGCTTGAACCCATGGCTGTGCTTCAAACATTGTAGCGGAGGAGCGCACCTCCGCTTGACAGTGGGCATACCTTCACCTGACAGAAGCTTTATCTGATCTTGCTCAGCTAAGTGCAGGGAAGCGCATTAAGGCTGTCAAGCACTCATGCGCTAAATCAAGCCCTTTACCCATGTATGCCTTGCCGATCGGGCGATCAGGCAAGGGGGGAGGGTCATGCTTGTAGCCGGAGAGACAGGGACGGCAGGGACGGCGAGCACAGGTGAAGCCCTGCCCGCTAAAGTTCCGATCACCAAACTCCTCCCCCAATAACCCGGGAGTGTCCCACGACTCAAGATAATACATGCTTGCCTTTCTAATTCGGAGCAAGAACAGTTGCAAAGGGGGGGGGGTTGCCATGGATTTGTGACATTTGTCCTGCATGTAGCCCGTATTAGAGGCTTTCCATGGGGACCCTCTGAGGCGAACTCAGGTTTACCTCGGAGTATTTTGATCATGGGGACGCACCCACAATCACATCTTCCAGATGTTCATTGAAACTTATCATCCACCTGCTGTTTTAAATTACATTTTTGTGTATATAGACCTGTTTTAACTGTTCATGGGTAAGCAGAGTAGGGGACAGGAAGGGAGGGGTGGGGGTTGCTTCATTTCATGCACAAATATTCATCTGAATATCTGTACACGAATATACATGGGAGGTATTGCTTTCCCCCACAATCCATGTCCCTTTATTACTTCTGTTTGCACATTTACAGGCAGAAATCCTGGCTCCGTGTTTTACTTCTCCAAAAAACTGCGAAGCCAATGGGTGATAAAATGTAGTGTCCAGATCTCAAGCTGTTTTTTTAAAGATCTAGAGAAATGCAGTGGCAAAAGATTATAACAGCATTTCACGCCCCATTATTGTTGCAAAAAAAAAGGAAAGGAAAGAAATAGAAGCCATTTCAACATAGACTCTTAGCTAGGACATTAAGTACTTGTTTAGGAAAGGATACAGTATCTGCATATTTTCCAAGACCAACAGCTGTGTTTTAGCATATTAACATTTAAAGTGATTTAATTGCATCTTCCTCCTCACAGAATCCTGGGAAATGTAGTTTTCTCAGGAGTGCTATGAATCCTTCCGGGATCTAAGAACATAAAAACCTCAGAGGAGCCCTGCTGGATCAGGCCACAGCCCATCTAGTCCAGCATCCTGTTGCATACAGTGGCCACCAATTCCCCATGGGCATCTCTAGCAGAGACAAGGGCAAACCTTCTCCTGCTCTCCAATCCCAGCAAATGGCCTTAGAGGCGTCCTGCTTGTCCCCCCAACCTGAAAGATGGACTTAGGGATCCATTCTAGTAGCCATTGATGCATCTGTCATCCATAAACTTGTCTAACCCTACCTTAAAGCCATCTAGGCCAGTAGCTGGTAAGATTGCAAGTTTGTCTTATAAAACTGCCTGGCAGCTGAGGTCTTTTTGGTGAGGCCCTCCTGATAATCTTTTGATCTTCAAGTGTTCATAGAGTGACTATTTTTAGGAAGATTTTCTTATCTGCTGCATCCAGGACGGAGAACACCTTTCCTCTAGCAAAGTGCAAGGTACCTACCTGGTTAACCATTCAGTGCATAGTTTAAAACTTTTGTCATCCTGACATTTGCACTTGATTTAAGCCGGACAAGAAAGGAAGAAAGGGGGGGGAGGAAGAAGGAACAGAGGGTGGGCGGGGGAGAAAGACGGAAGGAAGGAAGAAAGGATGAAAGAAAGAAAGAAAGAAAGAAAGAAAGAAAGAAAGAAAGAAAGAAAGAAAGAAAGAAAGAAAGAAAGAAAGAAAGAAAGAAAGAAAGAAAGAAAGAAGTTATGAGGAGTTAATATGAGGGGTGTGCATGAATGCAATTTTCAACAATCAATTCAAAACAATCGAATATTCAAAAATCCGAATTCATACAAATAAAAACAAATGTCTAGACATTCAAACTGATACAGTGAAGTAGCCTTAAGTTAACCCAAGCAATTGTTGAAGCTTGAATCCCCCAACTGCAAAAGGTAACACAGTAACCAACTGATGAAGTTCTATTATAAATTGTCGGTGTGGCTCAATGTAAGTGATTGAGAGGAGGACTTTTTGAAGAGCACAGGGCCTGTGGCCTGAGGTGGACTGCTTGCTGAACTTGTCCCATGTTTGGCTTGCTAGCAAGCCATTAAGTCCATCTCCAGTATCTGTGCAGATGGCTGCAAGTGAAAGAACGTGACAACGTCAACAGGGTAGTTTGAGGTCATTCAAAGATGCACCTTCAGCAGATGTTTTAAGCTAAACAATGCACATTTCTTTCAAAAATATGGTGCACTTTTTTCCCTGGAAACTTTTTTTTTTTTGTAAACTTGCACTTGCCTAAAAAATGTTCAGAAGTTGGAAAGAATTTTTATCACAGAAGCTCACCAGAAGAAATCTCTGAGAACTTCAGGGACTTGTAAATTAATGGGAGTTTCTTCTAAAATCTGTAAATCAAGCCCGAGTCCTAACTAGGAACAACCTCTTTGTTGACAGATACTTGTTTCTCTTCCTGCTGGCAATCACCAATGCAGATGACTTTTTCAAGTGCATAGGAAATGCTTGAGTGAGCTAAGAAAAACCAAGTCTGTAACATTTAAGAGAAAAGGTTCCCGAAGAAGGGAAACCATACTGTTCTTTGTGTCTCCAAGAAGTCCTGAATCAGAAGTTCCCAAACTTTGTGGGTGTCGAGGTCTGCCAAGTCCTAATAGCAATAGGATAAGAAAGAACTTGGTTGCTGTGGTTCAAATGCTAACCAAGTGTCTTGACATACTCCATCATGGATCAACAGGTGACCATTACTCTTCTGTCCCTAATCCCACAGTTGTGTTAACGTTGGACAACCTCAGAAACTCCCCAGGGACCATACCTTGCAAAATTCAACTCCTTGCAGTATTTTGGTCTCCTGGGAACGAAACTACTGGGAAATTAAACTACCCGATGTCCCCCTCCAGCTGAGTTCTTTCCAATATTGTATGTTTGAGTCCCATTTTCTGCCATTTTGTTTGCAGACTAGCTGAGCTCATAAGTGTTCACCATGGTTAGAGCATAAACTCTGTTCCAAACAGGCTGGCTCCAAAAGATTAAAAACTAGCAAAAATCACTGTTGAGGTTCATCTTCAGATCTTTCACTCGTTTCTAGCTACATAAAAGAAGTGGTGCACATAGATCCTGCAACCCCAATGGCTCACAACAACAATGTGATAGGGGTGTGCATGAATGCAAATTTCAGGATTCGATCCAAATTAATATCCCAAAATTGAGATCGATTGAAATGTTTAAAATTTGAAGGCGTTCACATTTGATCCGATTCAAATCAATTCGAATCTGTTTGTGAAAATTTTCTATTTGAATTTGCAAATACAAATGTCGACAACATCCGTGTGTTCCTGTACGCATCCTGTACGCATCCTGTACGCATCCTGTAGTTATCCCATAGGCAGCCCATTTTCATCCCGTATGGATCCACATACAAATGTGTACGGATGCGGGAAAGATGCATGCGAGCAAGTGCGCATTGGATACATATCCATACACATACGAATATCCAAATAATTCACACTAATAGGTTTGAAAATTCAAAATTCGCTCAAATGTTTAAATTTGAATTTATGGACCCTCGATTTGAATTCGGATGTCCAAATTCGAAGGAATTCGATCGAATTTTGAATTTTTCAAATATTTGTGCACATTCCTACAACATGAGGCCTAATGAGGGTTGAGCCCTCGAGACTTCCACAAAAATCTCATGGCGCTTCCAATGTGAACACTTATAAAAATGAAACCCATCTGTTACACTTGCACAGGAAATACAATGCTCCTAGGAGGTTGCACCACGATTCGGTCCCTTCTCATGAATCAACGTAACTTTCATCTCTGCGCTTTCCTTTTTAACTCAGCTCCTGCCACGGGGAAATATTACTTTTGGTAAATTAGCTCAAGCTGTGACAGCTCCCATTGTTTAACAAGGGTGTGGGTTTTTTGTTTTTTTTTTCATTTATGGTTCTCAACGCCGGTAAGCTGGACCGGCAGGCCAAGGTTACGTGCTCTTTGCGGCCATTGAAAGACGTTTTCCCGTAATTAAACACGATCCCTCAAGTAACGTGAGCCCTGCCGTCGGCAGCTGAATCTCGGTGCCTCTGATTTACAAGGTGGTAGCAGCAGCAGCATCTGTTCCTGCTAGGACAACGTGGGTCTCTAGGTGGAGCAAAATGGATGTCGCAAATTGGAATCACGCAAGCGGGCTCGGCCTAGGCCTTTGCCAAACATCAGGGATGTGGCAGCAGGTAGCTTGGAGCGCAGGGTGCAGGGAACAGAGGAGAAATTTTGGAAGAGATAGAGGAGGGATACATGATGAGGTGCACAGGTGCGCTGATGTGCCAGGTCACCTGGTCTCCTTGGTAACGGCACCACGCAGGGGCGCCAGTACCGGCACTGGGAATTGACCAAGGCCCCCTCCGGACATCCATCCGTACTTCAGGAAAGTTGTGGAGGTTACCTATGCATTAGGGATGTGCATGAATAGATCCCCTTTGAATGCGGTAAGATTTGATTGGATACTAATGTATTCATATGAATTAGCATGAACTCGTATGTATGTGATACATATCCCAGAACATATCCTCTCTGAAAACATCAAATCTGCCCTGAATCTACTGTGAATCCACTCTCAATCCATGTCGAATGCACTATGGATCCCTTGCAGATGTGACTGGTGCAGCTGCCTTTCCATCTGCCCAGGCTCACAGATGTTCCAAAGCGTCGTACAAACATGAAAGCCAATGTACGAAAGTCATAACACTCGATTCATGTGCCAATGTCCAAATTTGTACGGATAAACTGAATAAATTGAATTTAATGTTTTCCTACATTTGTACGAAGCTTTGTTTGAGATTCGTATGCATGCATACAGAATTCCTATAGGTTTGAACATCTGTACTGAATATGAATCCTACCACATTTGAAGGGGATCTATTCGAATGAATACAAATTTCCTTGCATTAGATTTGACACAAATCAAATGCAAAAAATACCACGTTTGTGTACATCCCTAAATGAATCTGAAAAGGCCAGAGAAAGATAGGAAAAACTGTTTTGGGCCAGTCAGCAAGTTCAGAGGGGCAAAACGTTTAGTGAGCCCGTTTGGTCTTATAGTTAGAGTGCTGGTTTCTCGTCTGGGAGTCACCGGCTTTGATACTACACTCCTCCATGAAGCCAGCTAGGTGACCTTGGGCTGGTCACAGCTCTATTTCTGAGCTCTCAAAGCCCTACCTACCTCACAGGGTGCCTGTTCTGGGGAGAACAGAATGCTTTGTCGGTCACTTTCGATCCAAAGGAGGGCTACCAAAATGGTTAATGGTCTGAAAAACGTCCTACAAGGAATGGTTGAAAGATCTAGGAATGTTTAGCCTACAGAAGACTGAGGGGAGACATGATGGAGGTCTTCAAGTATCTGAAGGGCCGTCACAGTGCAGAGGGATCGTCCCTGTTCTCACTTGCACTAGGTGGAGGACTAGAAATAATGGGATTGAATCTTCAAGGGAGTCAATACAGATTAGATATTAGAAAAACTTCCTGACATTGAGGGCCATCAGCCAATGGAATAGGTTGCCACAGGAGGTAGTGGGTTCTCCGTCACTGGAGGCCTTCCAGCAGAGGCTGGACCTACATCTGTCTGGGATGGTTTAGGAAATCCTGCATTGAGCAGGGGGTTGGACTGGATGACCCTGGAGGTCCCTTCAGACTCTATGATTCTATGATTAACTTAAATGTGGGGTAGAAAACCCAACTCTTCTTCTTATTCATGCAAGGGTGTGTGTTTTCCCCTCTTCCCACCTCTTCCTTTCACTGTGATTCTTTCTCCCTCTGGGCCTATAGGACATATCAGAATGCAAAGACTTAATAAACTCCACGGAAGGGCAGCTCCATTTGCAACCCATTAGAGTAACCAATTGCGGAGCGATTTCAGAAGTTGTAGCTCCTGCAGCTAATGAAACACTGGGGTGGGGTGGGGGGAGATGACTTTGCAAGCAGGCAATGAACCATGGCTTCTGATCTAAAGCCCCTTTCCCCCCACCCCACCCCAATTGCCTGTCAGGTTCAATCAACCTCCTTTTTCCAGGGGAATTCCCTAGGAAACGGGCTGATTTGGCACATGAAAGGAGACTTTGCTGCACAGTAATTTTGGTGTCAACCCATCTCACGTTTGCACTTAGTAAAAGAAAACAGAGAGGGGAAGGCAAAACAGGTCGGTCATTGTTTCAGCTTTCCACGTATTCCTGCTTGGCCCCCTTGGTAGCTGCGTGGCTGGATTAAGGGCAAGTCGTCATGCCCTGATCCGACAATCCCAGGCTACGGAGCATCAGGATCCTGCCAGTGGAAACATGAGATTCGCACTTCCTCGAAAATTTCCTCTTCCAATCTGTTCCAAATAAACAGAGAGGGCTTTCATCTGACTGTTTCAGAAGATTTCTGTAATGAAACTAATTTGGTGCAAAGCCAGATGGAGAAGATGTTATCCCTTTACGGTATAAGGGCAGAATTTCATCCCAAAGAGCTGGGAAAGAAAGGCTGCTGAACCGTCAAGCCAGGTGAGGCAGCATCCTACCCTCCAGATGTATTCAGCTCCTAGCTCCCTGCAGACCCAGTAACGAATAGTGGGCATTGGAAACACATCTGGAGAAGCAGGCCCTTTCTGCACTTACCAAGATGAATATGTATTAGTTAGATCCAGATTAACTAGACCCGGGCCGCATTCCCATTATAAGCTTATTTCAGTTTCAAAACGTTTTCAGTCCTCGCAGTTCCCACATCAGGTCGGCTTAACACACTTTCTCCATGTTAAATTGCCCCAAAGTGTTGTAAATATTAATCCTCATTTCAACAGGTCTCACTCCGGTTCATGTGCTTGAAACGTTTTACATTTCTTTACTGTGGGAACGGTACCGTGTTAAGGGATGAGAATGCGTGTGTAGGGTTTCCCTCCCCCAATAGCTTGCTTCCAAAGATAGTGATTTTACTGTAAAAATCCACCCCTTACAGCAGCTGCCCACTTCACACCTGATAACAATGTTGCAATTCTCTGCTATTTTGAAAGTTATGACCTTTAAAAAAGGGAAAGGAAAGCAGCTGCAGGTTCTGGGAGATGTGTGAATGTTTAAAGCAAGGGGGCTTGACTTGCCGCTGCTGCTGTGTGTCCTGG
Organism: Aspidoscelis marmoratus; assembly: GCA_014337955.1. NCBI lineage: Eukaryota > Metazoa > Chordata > Lepidosauria > Squamata > Teiidae > Aspidoscelis > Aspidoscelis marmoratus. Next base: position 11,923,150 of record MTQE01002217.1, read on the forward strand.
GCAATGGGGAGAGGACGGGAAAGAATCGCTGGCTGCCCACTGCCGTTTTTCCTCCATCCAGGCAAGCGGCAGCCACTCTGCTAGGCCCTGTGAAGGGGTCCGTTATGGGTGGTGCGTTCATGCCAGGAGGAAGAGGGCAGGGCAGCCCCAAAAAGCGGCTTTTAGAAAGTAGCCACTTGAGTCTCAGAATCCAGATCAAACACAATTGAGTTGAAAGTAATGGGATCAGGCAAATTTGCGTTTGCATTCGGTTCTTTTATTTCAGTTTAGGGAAACTGAATTAAGTTTATAATGGGAACGTGGCCCCGGATTAGCTAGATCTGGATTAGCTAGATCCAGATCAACCACAGGCATCTGCACTGAGTGGGAAATAAAATAGTAAATGTGTGCTAAAGAATGCTAGCATTGATGTAGACCACATTTATCTGATCGTATGAAGAAAAATGAATGTCTTGACATTCGAACTGATACAAATACATTCGTATCTGTTCATTAAAATATTTGATAGGTATCCAATGATACGAATCTCATATGCATCCGTATGCATCTGTACACATCTGTACTTGGGATGTGAAAGAATATTCAAAACACTCAAAATTCGACTGAACTCGTTCGAATTCGGTCATTTGAATTTGAATGAAATGTCTGTACATTCATTTTTTAACATTTGAACAAATTATTTGGACATTCATATGTGTACGGATATGTATGCATTACATTCATATCTGTACGCATTTGTGCGGATACGTACAGAATGAAAATCAGATGCATATGGGAACCAGTGTAGAATGCAGCATCTCGTCTGCTGATGGGAATCTCTGGTTGGACTCATATCATGCCGGTCTTAAAGGATCAGCACTACATTTGCTCCCAAGCCCAATTCAAGGTGTTGACACTAACATATAAAGCCCTAAACGGCTTGGGCGCTGGGTATCTGAAGGAGCGCCTTCTCCCATATAGACCTGCCCAGGCACTGAGATCTCAAGGAGAGGGCCTTCTTGGAGTTCCTTCTCTTGCAGAGGTACTAGGCACAGGGACATGCAAGAGGGCCTTCTCTGTGGTGGCCCCTAGACTCTGGAACAGCCTCCCTCTTGAGGTTCACCAGGCGCCTACATTGTATACCTTTCGGCGCCTGGTGAAAACGTGTCTTTTCAACCAGTCTTTTTCCATCTAAATAGCTTCCTCAGGGTGCTGTCCTGTTAGGGAGAGAGGGGGTGATATTTTTAATTATTATTATTATTATTATTTTCTTTGTATATGATTTATTCTTATTGTACGCTGCCCTGGGACCATTGGGTGAAGGATGTGTGCGAATGCATAGGGACGCATACGAAGTTGTCAACATTCGTATCATCAAATACAAATCAAAAATTCATATGAACAGATACAAATGTATTTGAATCGGTTCAAATTTTAATACATACTTTTTTTCTCTGTCCGTATGAATTTGGACATTTGAATATTCTATTCGAATAGAATATCAAAAGTTGCATGCCTAGTAACAGCAGCCAGACCGGATCATCTTATTTGTAAAAGTTCTGGGGCTGTTGTGTCCTGTTCCAGGTTTCTTCTGAAAACCTAAACTTTCGGCTATTTATGTATTATTTATTTATTATTTGTATTTCTATCCCGCCCTGTATCCAAAGGTCTCAGGGCGGGTAACAACGCTTAAAATTCAGCACCTTAAAACAATATATTAAAACAATAATATCTACAACAACATTTAAATTCCAGGGTGTTAAAACAAACCAAATATATATTAAACCCAAAATTTAATATATTTACTTATTTTTGGATTATATTATCTTGGAACTTTCGGGTTTATTTATTTATTTACCCATCTTCACAGGGTTTGGCTTTTGGAATCACCATGCAAACGAAGCCAAGAGATGCATTCCTGCTCAGAATAAAGAAGGAGAAATCTCTGCAGTTCAAAATGGTAGAAGAGATCCAGCCTGGATTTCTCCACTTAGGCTGTGGTCACACTTAGGGTTTAATCCAGCTTCAGTCCACTTTCAGAGTGAAGGTACCCATCCTCCTCTGACGAAGAGCTGTCTGTCACCAGGGACAACCAAGGCGAGCCCAGATTCCCTGACAGTCCCAGGGCGAGGGAGGCACAGCTGGGGCCCCATGCAAACACTGTCCCTATAAGGCCAAGATGGAGACAGCTCAGACAAAGATGCCAGGCGATACCCTCCCTCGAGTGTTCTGAGGCAAGAACGACAACAGCTGAGATGGTCAGCACATTTGCAGGCCAAGCACCTGTGCCAAAGAGGGCATGATTCTCCCTCACCTGCTTAAACACACCTCATGCCTGCAGAACTTAGGCATTTTTGCATTACAGTTCGGCCCAAACACGTTGACAACCAGTTCCCATCTGCACTGGCAGGTAAAAGACACATTCCAAACGCATCCTTTACCTTCCCTCGTGTGGACGGGGAACTGTTCTCAGCCCGTTCGGGCCGAAGATCCTCCCTCGGGCTGCTCCAATTGGCTCCTTTGGAGCCCGGGTGGGCAGCCCAGGGACCTCCTTTCCCTCGGCTCCTGCTGTCTCCAGGAGCTGAGATCGTGGCTCCTAGGGCCAGCAGGACCCACATCCTACACCCCCCAACCCACCCTGGGTCGCGCATGTGCGTTTGCAGCCTTACCTGCAGGCTGCTAGGTCGATTCTGCCTGCAGGAGGCCGGGCGTGCTGTGCCCATGCTTGCGGGGCAGCCCCTCATTGGTCAGCCACCCGCACCTGCGCAGATGGCCTAGTGAAACCAGGAGGGTGGTTGGCCAATAAGGGGCCACCCCACAAGCTTGCACACAGCACCCTGGGCCTCCTGCAGGCAGAATCGACCTAGCAGCCTGCAGGTAAGGCTATGAACATGCACGTGTGACCTGGGGTAGGTTGGGGGGTGTTAGTTGGGGGTCCCCCTGGCTCTAGGAGCTGCGATCTCAGCTCCTGGAAACAGTGGGAGCTGAGGGAAAGGAGACCCCTGGCCTGCCCACCCCTGGTTCCAGAGGAGCCAATCAGAGCAGCCCAGGGGAGGGGCCCAGCTGTCACAGAGTGAGAGTGTGCGAACGGTCTCCCTCTGGAGCAGCCGGGAATGTGCCAAACATGCAGGGACGCTTTCAGAGCAGTTTTTTCTGCTCTGAAAATGGAATGTGTGGAGAGTGCGTTGGGACACTTGGGGCGGGCTGGAACGGATCTGGCCACCCCTAAGGTGCAAATGCTGCATCCCCGCATGTTCTCCACACGTTCAAAAACCCCTCATGCAAAAAGGCCTCTTGTTGCAGACAGTAAGTCTCTTTATCCTGCAACCTCAACTCATGTTCTCTTTGTATTTCTGATCCTTGGACTGATATCTGACACTGCAGACTCTCTAGCATCTTAGAACTCAGAACGTTTGATTACGCTTTATTCTGGCTCCTCTGAAACAACTTTGAACTTTAGCTGGTTGCTACTACTGCTAGCCGTGACTGTGTGTGCATTCGTTTGCTCCCTAGGCCTGGCTGGCTTGGGGCTCAGCAGTAAGAATACCTAAGCAAAGTGACAGGCTGTTTTCTTTCAGTGTTAAATAACTCAGGCTGTGGTCACATCTAAGCTTTAATCCAGCTTCAGTCCATCTTCTCAGCAAGAGAACACATCAGCAAAGTGACCAATGATTTTCTTTCCACATTGGTCTAGTGCAGTGGTTCTCAACCTGGGGGTTGGGACCCCTTTGGGGG
>MTQE01002217.1:11943291-11955916 GCA_014337955.1 Aspidoscelis marmoratus
TCCTCTTAGGTTCTTATGGACTAGATGGTCTGTGGCCTGATCCAGTAGGGTTCCTCTGAGGTTCTGAGGTTCTTATGTAATCAGTCCAGTCAAACGTTTCATGTTTGCTATGTTTTTGAAACTAAAAATGACTTTTTTTAGTGAAAAAAGATGCATTTTTTTATTGCATACAGGTTCAAAAACGAGCATGAACTATCACGTGTTCAATAAACTGGTTGTCCCTCAATCGATCCAGTGTTGAATGAAACACTCATTCTTTGTTTGTGCACATGTCTGCTTCCTACATCCGGGTACTTTTGCAAGAGCAGGGGAGCTGCAAAGACATGACAGACGAGGGAAGAGCCCAGCTTTGCCCAGGATTAACTCCTGCAGTTTGGCATGGGCACCCAGAGACAACTGCGGGGTCTAAAGAAGAATTTGCAATTTCCTCTCACCATCTGGGGGCAGAGGAGCATCCCGTTTGTAGCTGGTTTCTGCCCGTCTGTGGCAATTTCTGTCCCCAATTCCCGTCTTGCTTTGAGTCCTCAGGAGAAGGGGACGCCAGCAAGACACACATGCGCTGAAACGGGGAGGGGGGATTTTCCTACAGCCTAAATTCAAACCATATTTGGAGTCACAGTAGCACAAGGGAAGGAAGCGGAATGCAGAAAAAACATTTAGACAAAGCCGCATATCTTTCATCAGAAATGTTAAAAGTGAAGGCAATTAGCACTTTCAATCTTCTGGCATGCTTGAATTAAAGATTTAGGGCAGACATAAACTCTGGTTAAGTCTGGTTGCCAGTAGGCTTTGGAAAACAAAGGAGGCAGACTAATCTTTTTCTTTCTCTCTCTCTTTCTCTCTTCCTTTCTTCCCAGAACAGTGTCTTAACTCTGTGGCCTGATCCTGCCCCAACCGAGCCCACCATGACTCATCTGATAGCTGCATCCAAGAAGGATTTGATTGTTAAAGAGGTTAAAAGCCTCGCGCGCTCATTAGCTCATTCCTTGTAGCTCGTATTCCAAGTAAGGTTAATAATCCAAGAGATTTACAGCACAAGAGATATTAAACTGGGGAGAAAGGGAGGGAGGGAGGGGGTGGGAGGGGCAGATTTCAATCCAGATGTGCTAGATCGAGAACTGCACCTCTCCCACCGAAAGCTAACGCTGGTATAACAGGCTGATCAGAAAGGCTTTGTAATAGAGACGTGCATGAATTTTGTGTGTGTGTGGGTGGGTGGGTTTGATTCAAATCGAACTGAATGCAAGGAAATGCACATTCATTTGAATGGAGCCCTTTCAAATGCGGCAGGATTTGAACTTGATACGAATGTTCCATGAATGCCATTCAAATCTGATTCAGATCCCTGCTGCAAGTCTAATCCCCCAGAAATGCCCTACAGATCTGCTCTCAATCTGCTTCAAATCCAGTCTGAAGGTGCTTTGAATCCACTCTGGATCCACTGCCAATGTGACTGGGAAGTTTCCCATCTCCCCAAGTTCACAAATATAACAAAGCTTCGAATGAACATATAGAAGAAGAAGAAGAAGAAGAAGAGGAAGAGGAAGAAAAGAAAAGTTGCCTTTTCTGCCCTGCTTTTCTCACCCATTTAAGGGGACTCAGAGCAGCTGACAAACCTTCTATTCCCATCTCAAGGGGACTCAAAGCAGCTGACAAACCTTCTGTTCTTCTCCCCACACCAGACACCCTGTGTGGTAGGTGGGGCTGTGAGAGCTCAGAAGAGAGCTGGGACTAGCCCAAGGTCACCCAGTGGCTTCATGGGGGAGGACGGAATCAAACACAGTATTCCCAGATAAGAGTCCAGCTCCCTAACCATTAGACCAAACTGGCTCACTTCACTTTGCATTCGAATATCAATCTTTGAATGTGGTCAACATTTGATTTGAATTTGAATGAATTTGGTGGAATTTCTAATGTGGCAAACAGCCATCAAGCATCAGATATTTGGGTACCTGTCTGGTAAAATCTTCAGCCTGATGCCAGTGCTGACCAAAATATTAGAAAATTTGGCTTACAGGACAGCCAAACAATGCCAGCAGTCCTAATGGGACTCTCATCAAGAGAATCTTACATAAATGTATAGGTAAGCTGAGAAAATGAACACCTGCAGACATTCAGGGGGCAACGGGGTAAAGGTGTAACAAAGCTTGGAAGCCTCGTTATGATCTTACCGAACCTCACTTTGGACCACTGCAAACCAAAGCAGAGCCTGGGCTCTGGTCACACCTGTACAAGACAGGACATCCTATTAATAATTCAACCTGAGGTCACACCAGTTCACACCTCGATTGTTATAGGTCGCCCACAGACTGTCCTCGCTCTGGGCTGCATTGCTCACACCTTTCTCCGCAATTAACCTGAGCCTCCTCCATGGAACTCCTGGATCTCCACCCCTTTTGCTGTGTCAAATCTACCTCCTTTCTTATTGGATGCCATTGTGTCACTCAAGGGAGGCGAGGGGGGGGGGAGTTTGCTGTTCTTTTTCAGCCTGCTCCCCCACCTCCATGCCCCCCTTCCTTTTTTATGTGCTTTTCTTCTCCGTGTGATTCATTTTTAAAATAATAATAATAAATTTGTGGGGAAATGCTAGACAGAGGAATCATCCACATAAACTGAGGAGAGAACAGGAGGTGCCTAATGAACTCCGTGCGTGCACATTGGCCAAAGGAAAGACGGGACCCACCCACCACGGCACGGTTCAGCCTCCTTTAGCCCGTCCCCCAGCTCACACTGAGGAAGAGAAGACAGTGTGGGAAGCCAGGATAGGTTGAGTCCTCTGAAAATGAGGACTCTGGTTAGAACAGTCTAATGGGGATAAGCTGGTTTGGAAAATGAGTTGAATAAAAATAATGTGGGTAACACGACCAGAAGATGACCTGAAGCTGTCCTAAACTGAAGATGTGACCAGGGCCTTGAAGAGATCAAGGCCGTGGTCACATCAGAAGAAAGCAGTGTGTTTTGGGACACCATGGAGAGCCAACATAGTTTTGGCCAAACCACACCCTTCTGAAGTTAATGTTCACTGAGGCTTGGTTAGTACATGATCTTCCACCTCCGCAGCCTCAGTGCAGTGAAAGGCAAACAGGAGTCCATGAGAGTATTCATGTTCAGCATTGGGGGGCGTTCCTGAGCATTGTTATAGCACCCCATACATCTGTGTCTGCTGTCACCTCCCACATCCATGTATACAATCCTCTCTTCAGCATCTTCAATGCTATCCCAACCCAACCGACTTCTTTCCTATACCCTGTTAGGAGTGTGCACAAATGCAGTTTTTGGGATTCAGTTCAAGCTCAATATTCAAAGATTCAAATTGATTCAAATGTTTAACATTTGAATGTGTTCACATCCGATTTGAGTCGAATACATTCAAATCTATTCGCACAATTCTGCCGTTCCCCCACGAAGCCAGCTGAGCGACCTTGGGCTAGTCACAGCTCTCTTCTGAGCTCTCACAGACCCACCTACTTCACAGGGTGTCTGTTATGTGGAGAAGAACAGAAGGTTTGCCAGCAGTTTGGGTCCCCTTAAATGGGTGAGAAAAGCAGGGTAGAAAAGCCAACTCTTCTTCTATAACCAGACCCTCTGATCCAGATCATGTGGAGTCGTGAACCAGATCAATATTCCTTTCCATATTCTCCCACCAGCACAATGGTCTTAAATCAGGGCATTTGGAATTCAGCCCTTTTTCTGGGAATGTCACCTTCACAGGTTATAGGCGCTGCCACAATCTGTGTGCCACTGATTCCCAGGCAGTGGGGGAAAGGGATGGAGCTCCAATGTCCCCTTTGAGCCATCTTTGGCAATCGGTCACTAGGGATGTACACGAATATTTGAAGACATTATAAATTCAATCAAATTAGTCCAAATTTTGACATCTGAATTCAAATCAAATGCCCATAAATCCGGATTTAAACGTTCGAACCAATTTTGAATTTTTGAATCTATTCGTTCTATGTGTGCAGGTCAGTACATGATGCATACTTCCACATAGGCATCTTTCCTGCATCCATATGCATTTGTACGGATCCATACAAGCCAAAAACGGGTTGCATACGGGATAAATACAGGATGCATACGGACATGTACGGACGCGCATGGGATGCGTATGGGCTTAATTCAAATTGGATTTGGGTAAATTCGAATTTTAAAGATCCGAATTGAATCAAATTTTCAGATATTCGAATCGGATCGGACCCTGAAAATTGCCTTCGTGCGCGCCCCTAGTGGTCACTCTGGAACGGGTCAGGGAAAGGAAGCCATGCCGAGTGTGTGCCAAACCTAATTACTCGCCAAAGCCCTTGTGCTGTCCAGCCTCGGCCCCCAGAGTCTCAGAAAGGATGCTGAGTAAATCGGACCACATCCTTTGCCCCCACGCTCCATCCCTTCTCTGTGCCATACAGGTTCAGGATTACTGTGGAATGTGGAATGCTGACTACATTCTTAACGGGGGGGAGACCTTCCTGTTTCACCCACCCCACCCTTCCCAAAAATGCCCAGCCTCATAGTCCACTCTGCCTGCGTAAGCAGCCAGCTGCTTCTCATTGTCACCACACCATCATTTCTCCCTGACCAGTGGATTGAGAAATCTGTTTTTCTCTCTCCTTGTTAAAAGGCAGATATTGCTCTTCAAGTGCCCTTCCACGAAGAGCTGTGAGCCAAGGGGAAACTATGAAAGCCAAGAAGAAATGTGGTTTACGTGGCAGGGGTGATGGAGCATTATGCAGGGTCCTGGGAGCAGATGGATGTGCTTGCTCCATGTCGCTCCTAGGTCTGGCATCCTCAAAGATGCGCACCGCCTTCCTAGATTTTCCTTTTAAGGATGTTTTTTTTAAAAAGTTAAATCCTAAAGAACTGTGGAACCTGATGACACAAAAGGCTGCATTCACTACATACATCTTCATGGCCTTTTTAGTGGTGGCCCTTTGGCTTTTGAACAGCCTTCCCAGAGAGGATCGTCTGTAACCATCTTCATGGTTTTTCCTCTGCAAGCACGGTGAGTCCCCCGTGTGGGTTTCTCCAGGGATGGGGAATTAGGTAACCATTCTTTGGCTGCACAATACTCCAAATGTGGCCTCACCATAGATTTATAAAGAGGCCTAAGGACACTTGCTAGGGATGGGCACAAATATTCTAAACATTCGAAACCTGATCGGATTTGTTTGAATGTGGACGTTTGAACTCGAATCGAATGTCTTTACATTCAAATTTAGACATTTAAACGGATTTTGGAATGTTCCAAAATACTCATTCAAATGATTTGGATCATTTGCATGTACAGATAGGTATGTATTACATATGTATCTGTAGAAATATTATACATATCTGTACGCATATGCACTTATAATATAGGATGAAAATGGGATGCAGATGTATGGCCGCATCCCCATTACAAGCTTAATTCGGTTTCGATACGGTTTCAATCCTCGCAGACCCCACGTCAGTTTGGCTTAACACGCTTTCCGCATGTTAAATCGCCCCAAAGCGTTGTAAATGTTAACCCTCATTTCAACAGGTCACACCCCGGTTCGTGCGCTTGATACGTGTTACATTTTTTACTGTGGGGACCGTACCGTTTTAAAGGATGAGAATCCATGTTAAGGGTTCCCTCCCCCAATAGCTTGCTTCCAAAGATAGTGATTTCAGTGTAAAAATCCACCCCTTACAGCAGCCGCTACACTGTAGCAATCCATGCACTTCACACCTGATAACAATGTTGCAATTTTGCGCAATTCTAGCTCTTTGGAGTTCTGACCTTTAGAAAGGGAAAGGAAAGCAGCTGCAGGTTCTGGGAGATGTGTGAATGTTTAAAGCAAGGGGGCTTGAGTTGCCACTGCTGCTGTGTGCCCTGTGCAATGGGGAGAGGAAGGGAAAGAATCGCTGGCTGCCCGCTGCCGTTTTTCCTCCATCCAGGCAAGCGGCAGCCACTCTGCTAGGCCCTTTGAAGGGGTCCGTTATGGGTGGTGCGTTCATGCCAGGAGGAAGAGGGCAGGGCAGCTCCGAAAATTGGCTTTTAGAAAGTAGCCACTTGAGTCCCCCCTTGAGTCACGTAGGCCACATACGATCCTCAGAATCCGGGTTGAACGCGATTAAGTTGAAAGTAATGGGATCACTCAAATTCGCGTTTGCATCCAGTTCTATTATTTCGGTTTAGGGGAACTGGATTAAGCTTATAATGGGGATGCCGCTTATCTGTACGACTATTATACATATCTGTATGCATCTGCGCTTATAACACGGGATGAAAACGGGATGCATATGAAATGCGTACAGATAAGTATAACACATACGAATGTTCTCGACATTCGTATCTTTAAATACAAATCTAACATTCACACGAATAGATTCGAATGTAACGGATTTGGAATCGGGGTTTTTTAGCATCCGGATTTAAAACATTCAAATCGAATTGAATGTTTTGACATTCGATTCAACTCAAATTCGAATGCACAAAGAAGCACATTCATGCGCCCCCCTAGCACTTGCTGCCCACCTTTCCTCTGCTTCGAAAGACCTTCACCAGTTGGTCAGCGTCCCCTTTATCCACGCGCCAAGGAGCAGGCAGTAGGACTTCTTTAGCGCCACAATAAACACCCTTTGCAACTCTCAGCTAATGATCTCATTCTGAATCCCCCCTGTGGCCTGCATTGTCCGTTGCCACCCACACGGCTCTGCGGAAGGCGAGACTGTGAACAGAGCTCGTCCCTTTCATGCGGCCAAGAGCTTTCATTGCACAGAAGCCACAAGCTCTGCCGCTCAGCCTGCAAAGGACAGGGGGAGGCTGGAGCCCACGGGGCCTGAGTCCACTGAATCCCGAGCCCAGGAAAGCGGCTCCCTTCCGGAAATGGCGGCTGCGCTGTCCGGCAGGTTCCATCTTGCAGCAGAAGAACTGGAGGCAGGTCAATAGAAGCACACTGCAAGCTGGTTTCATTGTCTTCCCATGTGCATGGGCAAGGCACTCCACAATACCACTATCAACCTTCAAGGGGAAATTAAGAATAGTGGGGTGGGGTGGGGTGGGGACAGGCAGGAGACCTCTAAGGCCATCTGCTGGGATGTGGAAGCAGATGAAGGTTTTGCCTTCATCTCCTGCTTGAGATGCCCAGAAGCAGTTAGTGGCCACTGTGTGGGACAGGATGCTGGACTAGATGGGCCACAGCTGACCCACCACTGGTCCTATGGAGGAGCTGCTATCACTTGGTGTCGACCAGAAGAAAGGAAGAGGTGGTGATCACGGAGGAGGTCACGTATATCAATGGCTACTAGAATGGATGCCTAAGTACCACCTCCAGGTTGGGGAGCCAAGCAGGAGACCTCTCAATGCCACTTGTTTTCTAAGTGAAAATGCCCAAAAGCGATTGGTGCGTCTGGATTAAATAGGCTGTGGCCTGATTCGAAAGGGTTCCTCTTATATTCTTATAGACAAATTAATGGAAGACAGGCGTATCAGTGGTTACTAGCATGTATGCCTAGGTTCTGCTTCCCAGTTGGAGAGACAGGCAGGATGCCTCTAAAGGCCATTTGCAGGGAGTCAAGACAAACATCCACTACCTGAAGAGGAAATGGCTGTCCGGACGCCATCATCTTGGCAACCATGACGTGTCAGCACTCTTGTGTGGCACGTCCGGTGACATTCATCTGGTTGGCCTTGGGCTAGTCACAGCTCTGTCTCTGAGCTATCACAGCCCCACCTACCTCACAGGGTGTCTGTTATGGGGAGAAGAACAGAAGATTTGTCAGCCGCTTTGAGTCCCCTTAAAAGGGTGAGAAAAGTGGGGTAGAAAAGCCAACTCCTACTCCTTCCTTCCTTCCTTCCTTCCTTCCTTCCTTCCTTCCTTCCTTCCTTCCTTCCTTCCTTCCTTCCTTCCTTCCTTCCTTCCTTCCTTCCTTTTGCCCTGCTGTCTCAAACTAAGAGCTAGTTTGGCCTAGTGGCTAGGGAGACAGACTCTTTTCTGGGAACGCTGGGTTTGATTCCGCATTTCTCCAGGAAGCCAGCTGGGTGACCTTGAGACGGTCACAGCTCTCTTCTGAGCTCTCAAAGCCCCACCTGCCTCACAGGGTGTCTGTTGTGGGGAGAAGGACAGAAGGTTTGCCAGCCACTTTGAGTCCCCTTAAAAGGGTGAGAAAAGCAGGGTAGAAAAGCCAACTCTTCTTCTTTGCTTCTCTTCCCGCTGCTGAGTGATGCTCTGCCATCTGAATGACAACCAAGCCATAAATCCAAGCGAAGCTCTTAAAGATAATACCGTTTCTCTTCTTCCCCCTGGATAATGAGGCTCCAGCCGCCTTCTGCAGCAGGTGCTTTCCCGGACAGTTTCCAGCAACAAAGCCGGGCGTGGATCGCAGGGACACTTTTCCCCTGGAAGATCATCCATCCTCTGTGTTCCGATTTTTTGCGTAGTAGTGCTGGCAGGAGGGGCCTGGCTGTCCAATCTTTCAGCATGAGTAAAGAGAGGAGATCCCTGCGGAGATATGGCGTTGCTCCATCTCCTCAACCTCGCCAGAGGGGCCTAGAGAAATTAGCCAAGCTGCCCGTGATGGGAGAACGACAAACCGTTCTTCAGCTTGCCAGCAGAGCAAAGCTCTTGGCTCTTTGTACTGCACGTGAATTCCAGGGCCATAAAATGAGAAGAGAAGGCCATGATGGGGAACATCATGGGGATGTCCAAAAGGCAGGGTTCAAGGGCAAAGGGAAAGCCAGAAAGAAAGCCAGGGCCAAGGGTGTTAGTGCAACACACACGCTGAAATTCAAGTGGGCCTCCTGGCACAAGGAAGACCCCCCTGCAATTGGAAAGTACCTTGCCCATCTTCCTGCCAACAGCTAAGGCTGGGTAGAACTTGGGGTGTGGTCACATCTTCACTTTAATCCTCCATTGGTCTAGTGGTTAGAGAGACAGACTCTTATCTGGGAGTAGCGGGTTTAATTCCGTCCTCCCCCATGAAGCCAGCTGGGTGACCTTGGGCTAGCCACAGCTCTCTTCTGAGATCTCACAGTCCCACCGACCTCAGTGGGTGTCTGTTGTGGGGAGAAGAACAGAAGCTTTGTCAGCCACTTTGAGTCCCCTTAAATGGGTGAGAAAAGCAGGGTAGAAAAGCCAACTCTTCATCTTCCTCCACAAAGCCAGTTGGGTGATCTTGGGCGAGTCACAGCTCTCTTCTGAGCTCTCACAGCCCCCCTTAAATGCCAACTCTTCTTCTTCTTCTTCTTCTTCTTCTTCTTCTTCTTCTTTCCTGAGTCCTGATTTTTACAGGTCCCCAACTGTTATAGTGTGTTTGTCCTGTTTCACCTTTGGGGTGTGATCTGGGAAGACGACTGAAGGCTGAACCGTGCTTTAGTGGGTGGATCCTGCATTCATTTGCCTTCCCTTTTGCCAGATGCGTGATGACATGCTGTTGAGTGACAGAACTTTTATCCTATCAGAGCACAGGGGGTGTGGTGATGGTGGTGATCTTAAAGGAGCCTCAGGATGGGAACAGAAAAGTCTGAGCAAAGCGACCCAAACTGAGGTCAAACTGAGGGAGGATGGTCAGACGTTGGGTGTGGTCAGTGTTAATGCAGTTTGAGTCCGGCTTCTTAACAGGATGGTGTATTTCAGCCAGGTGTGACCACGGCCCTAGTCCCAACCTGAACTAAGATTTAACCCTGCAGTTGCATAGCTCACCACAAGGGGCAGCAGATGCTAAGAAGTAGGAAAGAGAGCTCCGAAAGGCCATGGCTTGGGACTGTAGGAACGCCCGGCCCACGAAGATCACGCAGCCAGAACCAGAGGTCCAGTCGCGCTGTAAGACTTCCAGAGCAAAACCAGAATCTGCCAATTCCCTGCATGTTCTGGACTTCTTTTGGAAAGGCATCATATGTGCTAGGAGTGTAATCCAGGACACCTTTGAGTGTTCTTGTTCCAAATGCCAAGATGGCACCACTAGTGCCAAGGGGGCTACAGGTGACCACGCCAGGAGGTTGCCAGAGTTGCCTTGGGAGTTATCCATAAAGTGCTCAAACGCAAAGGAAGTCAGTCTGGTTTTGTGGTTAGGGTGATGGTTATCCGGACGTCTCCCACTTCAATTCTGGGCTCCTCCATGAAGCCAGCTGGGTGGCCTTAGGCTAGTCACAGCTCTCTTTCTGAGCTCTCGCAGTCCCACCTATCTCACTGGGCATCTGTTGTGGGGAGAAGAATGGAAGGTTTGCCAGCTGCTTTGAGTCCCCTTAAATAGGTGAGAAAAGCCAACTCTTTTCCTCCTTCTCCTCCACGAGGCCAGCTGATTGACCTTGGACTGGTCACACCTCTCTTCTGAGCACTCACAGCCCCACCAACCTCACAGGGTATCTGTTGTGGGGAGAACAGAAGGTTTGCCAGCTGCTTTGAGTCCCCTTAAATAGGTGAGAAAAGCCAACTCTTTTCCTCCTCCTCCACAAAGCCAGCTGGGTGACCTTGGGCTGGTCACACCTCTCTTCTGAGCACTCACAGCCCCACCAACCTCATAGGGTATCTGTTGTGGGGAGAACAGAAGGTTTGTCAGCTGCTTTCCGTCCCCTTAAATGGGTGAGGAAAGTGGGGTAGAAAAGCCAACTCTTCTTCCTCCATGAAGCCAGCTGGGTAGCCTTAGACTAGTCACAGCTCTCCTTCTGAGCTCTTACAGCCCCTCCCACCTCACTGGGTGTTTGTTGTGGGGAGAAGAACAGCTGCCCCAATCACTGTTAGCTATGGACAAGTAAAAACATCTCCAGACATTCTGGCTGCAGCATTCGCGGTCACTTCTGGGTGCAAATGCTGCACATGGATCGGGCAGCGTGGCTATAGCTCTATGGTCCCTCGCCATGGGCAATCCCCATGAAAACAACCCGGTGCATGCTGGGTGTTACTGTGACAATTGCTATGGCGATCTACTTGGGCCAGGCCTTCTACACTTCAAACGCTGGTGGATGCTCCTTTGAGCCTGATCTTAACCTCAGTGGGAAGGTAATGTTACACCATCCCACCGAGTTAAGTGCAACCAGGCACTCCAAGGAGTGGGAAATGAGGTTTTGATGGCCCCTGAAGATAATTGGATGAAATTGTCGCCCTTCCATTTTTCCAATTTCTCTGCCCACAAACTGGACGAGGAACAGAGAGAAAACTTACTGTCAGGTTTACTGGAAACTCCGGACCCTTGAAGAGCTGCAATGTGGTCTGTTTAGTCTCTCCTTACAAAGCCACTGTCCACAGGGGTCCTTGGGGACATCCTCAGGGCCATGCGCTTATAGACAGCAGTGTGAAAGTGTTTTGAGTCCTAATAACGTTAAGCTCTTTTCGTTCGGAAGTTGGCACTTGCTCTTTCAATAGGCATTCCAGTTAGCGCTGTGCTGGATGAAAATGGCATGTTCATTTCACTGTCGAGCCAAAGACCCATTTGTTTGGTTCGATGGTTAACCGCTTCATCGAAAAAATAGTTGAAAAAACCACACTGTTTTTTCCCCATTCCAAAAAAGCCCTCTTTGGCTACATCCCCACTGGACAATTTAATCCGAATTTAAATCAGGGTTGTTGTTTTTTCATCAGAAGTGAAGTCAGTTTTTTTGTGTTCCCGTTGTTAATTTATAATGCAGACTCTAGCAGGGGAGAAATACCTGGCAGGACTTTCCATTCTCTATTTATTCCCACCCCCTCTATCCTGTATATACTTTTTACACACCCCTCCCCTGCTGATCTCTAAGCCTTCTTCCTGTTTGTTCCTTAAGGCAAAATCCAGCCGACCCACCCTGACATTTTAAAAATTAAATTAAAGGGAAAATGTGTGAAAGAGGGTTAGGTGATGTGAAGGAAGGAAGGAAGGAGGGAGGGAGGATTATATTTAAAATATGTTCTAATACTTTGTATATTACATCCTTTTCCATTGTCACCTGCCCTGGGATCCTTCAGTGAAGGGCAGGATAAAAAAAAAATTTAAAATACTTCAGGTTTTATTTGTTTGTTTACAGTTTTATCCTACCCTTCACCTGGATGTCCCAGAACTCATCATGAGAACCTTAGAGGAGCCCTGCTGGATCAGGCCACAGCCCATCTAGTCCATAAGAACCGAAGAGGACCCCTGCTGGATCAGGCAACAGCCCATCTAGTCCATAAGAACCTAAGAGGAGCCGTGCTGGATCAGGCCACAGCCCATCCAGTCCATAAGAACCTAAGAGGAGCCCAGCTGGATCAGGCCACAGCCCATCCGGTCCATGAGAACCTAAGAGGAGGCCTGCTGGATCAGGTCACAACCCATCTAGTCCATAAGAACCTAAGAGGAGCCCAGCTGGATCAGGCCACAGCCCATCCAGTCCATAAGAACCTAAGAGGAGCCCAGCTGGATCAGGCCACAGCCCATCCGGTCCATAAGAACCTAAGAGGAGTCCTGCTGGATCAGGCCACAGCCCATCTAGTCCATAAGAACCTAAGAGCAGCCCTGCTGGATCAGGCCACAGCCCATTTAGTCCAGCATCCTGTCCAACACAGTGGCCCATCAATTGCCCCTGGGCATCTCCACCAGAGACAAGGGCAAACCTTCTCCGGCTCTCGAATCCAGCAAATGGCCTTAGAGGCCTCCTGCTTGTCCCCAAGCTTGAAAGATGCACCTAGGCATCCATTCTAGTAGCCATTGATACATCTGT
>MTQE01002217.1:11973839-11985951 GCA_014337955.1 Aspidoscelis marmoratus
CAAGTATATGAGGAAATAAAGAAATAAATGCACTCTGGAGCAGAAAAAACGAAATACTGAAAATAATAATAAAAAAGTAACACAGTAGTGTGAGCTGTGGATTTGATATTTTATAAATATTTTGAATACTTACAGGCCACTGAAGAAGAAGTGGAAACTCGTTTGGCCTTGAGTTTTGATTTTTTACCATTACTGTATTACTTGTTTTTTATTATTTTCAGTATTTATAAACTTTTCAGTGGGGTATTGCTACCCTTTTAGATATTACAATGTTTTTTCTGCTCCAGAGTGCATTTATTTCTTTATTTCCTCATATACTTGCCTTTCTACACTTGGTAGTGGGACATATTTTATCCTGTTTATTGATATATTTTGGCAGAACCCTTTTGTGTGGTTTTTCGGTTCCCTTAACCGTCAGGGAAGGAGGTTTGGCTGAGCGTCTTCGGGAGAGTTTGCGTGGATTGATCCTCCCATTGTTAATCTCCTTCAATTCCGTGGCTCTCCAGCTCTTACCGTCTTTCTTTCTATGTTAGGATTTATTTATTATTTAGTCTTCATTCTTTTATGAAGCTCATTCTTTTACAGGGGACCACCGGGACCGTCTACTCCAGACCTCTGAGCATGCGCGCTCCGGTTTTCCTCCTTTTGTGTCGTTTTTTTTCACAGCTTCCTTGTCTGTTTTTGTTTATTGTTTGTTTCCGAAATCCTTGCCTTCTAATGCAGCTTGTTTGTCTTCCTGGGCGCCGATGGGGAAATTCAGAGCTTGCAGCGACGAGAAACCTAAGCGGGCATTTTCTATCTCTCCATTATTTCTTTTTCAGGGGCCGAAGAGGAGGAATGATCCTGGATCCCCTTCGCTCAGGCTTTCCAAATCCCATCGTGGACCCATCTTCAGGACTTCCCAATAGGCTCCCTCCGGGATCCGTGCCGCCAGGGGCGAGGTTTGATCCCTTTGGGCCCCCAGGGGCCAGTCGGCCTGGGTGAGTGCAGCGCCGAATCCGTCGTCCAGACATTCCCTTTCCCGCGTTTGGATTTGGGTCGTTTTGACGGGCCTTGGGGTGGAAAACGGGAGTGGGGCCTCCTTACAGAGGGCTGCCAGGAGCTTCTTTGGCCTGATGGGCATCAGCAGGAGGAACCTGGCTTTGAGGGGAGGGGTTAGACCAGGATCATCAAGGTAGGTCCCTGCCCAGAGGAGCTTACAATTTAATGAGGAATATGGGAGGTTTGGTAGGCTTCATCCACACAGGGCGGACTTTGCTTGCTTGCTTTCTCTTTCTCTCGCCATCTCTCCAACTATCATCCATCATTATCCATCTCTCTCTCTCTCTCTTTCTGTCATCTATCATTATCTACCTACCTATCTATCCATCTATCTATCATCATTATCGGTCTATCTGTCATCTATCCATCCGTCTGTCTGTCTGTCTGTCTATATATCTATATCTATCTCTATCATCTGTCATCATTATCTGTCTGTCATCTATCATTATCCATCTATCCATCTATCTGTCTGTCTGTCGTGACTGTCTGTCTGTCTATATATCTATCAATATCTAGCTATATCTAGCTGTCATCATTATCTATCTTCTATCATTATCCATCCATCCATCTACCTAACTACCTACCTATCTATCCCATCCTGTACCCAAAGGTGTCAAGGTGAGTTACAACATTAAAAACCAGCGAACATCTTAGTGCCTGAATGTGGGGAGAAAAAGCGGTTTCCTTATTTAGCCAAAGGCCGAGGCAAAAGAGGTGCGTCTTCGTGGCTCTCCTGAACAGATAAAGTGAAGGTGACTAACACACCACAGGGAGAAGACTATTCCACAGTCTGGGAGCCACCACTGAAAAAGTCCCTGTCCTTGGTGCCCCCCCCCTTTTGCCACTGAGGGCTGTGGTACAACCAGGAAGGGCCTCCCCTGCAGTTCTTAGGGCATGGGCAGGACTGTATAGAAGAAGGCATTCCTTTAGATATATGGGGCCCAAGTTATTTAAGGCCTTATAGGCTAAAGTGAGCAGCCTGAATCGAGTTCAGTAGCTAATTGGCAGTCAGTGCAGCTTTTTAAGACCAGCATGATGTTCCAGTGAGCAGTCTAGCAGCTGATTTCTGCACCAGCTGCAGATTCCAGGGCATCTTCAGGGGCAGCCCCATGTACCGCACATTACAGTAGTCAAGTCTGGAGGTTAACCAGTGCATGGATAACTGTGGCCAAATCATCCTTGTCCAGGAAGGCCCTTAGCTGTCCAATATAACCATAGTTGGGAATAGGCACCGATCCGGATTACCTGAACCAGATTACCTGACATCAAGGACTACCGGTGTACCACCTCGTGCCAGTTTGGATCACAGGGACCTGCAGAGAGCCTGCCTCCATCTTTCAGACGGCCGGGGAATCCATTTCAGCAGGGCATCAGTTGCTTCTTGGCTCCCTGCAAAATGGCCCATTTCCTTTGGTGTTTTTTTTTTCCTTAGCAGAAATAGTATTGCTTTCAGACTGAAAACATTTGACCTTTAACAAACCTGGGTGCCATTGGGCAGAATTTGATCTTTCTGCTGTCTTCCTGTCCTGCAAAGACTGTACCTTTCCCCAAACACCAATAACCAGCTGCCCCCTCTGTTCATCAAAAATTGCTTTAGATAGAGGAGTCGCATATTCGGTTTCACAGATTGTCCTGCACTGCCATCTCGTGGCCGTATGGGGCAGTTGCTGCTCAAACATGCTCTTCCTTTGAGAGTGCAATGCAGTGCAAAGCACGGGAAAGCAGAAATGCAGTTTCGAAACCAGTAATGTAGGGGGCAGCTTCTCTGAGATGGGCTGTGAGCCAGGTTGGTCTAGTGGTTAGGGAGCCGGACTCTTATCTGGGAGGATCGGGTTCGATTCCGCCCTCCCCCATGAAGCCAGCTGGGAGACCTTGGGCTAGTCACAGCACCCTTCTGAGCTCTCACAACCCCATCCGCCTCACAGGGTGACAAGAATGGAAGGTTTGTCAGCCGTTTTGAGTCACCTTAAATGGGTGAGAAAAGCGGGGTAGAAAAGCCAACCTTCTTCTTTTTCCTCCTCCATGAAGCCAGCTGTGGGTGACCTTGGGCTAGTCACAGCTCTCTTCTGAGCTCTCACAGCCCCACAACCTCACATGCTCTGTTGTGGGGAGAAGAATAGAAGGTTTGTCAGCCGCTTTGAGTCCCCTTAAATGGGTGAGAAAAGTGGGGTAGAAAAGCAAACCTTTTTCTGCCTCCTCCATGAAAGCCTGCTGGGTGACCTTGGGCTAGTCACAGCTCTATTCTGAGCTCTCACAGCCCCTCCTACCTCACAGGGTGTTCTGTTGTGGGGAGAAGAAAAAAAGGTTTGTCAGCCGCTTTGAATCCCCTTTAATGGGTGAGTAAAGCGGGGTAGAAAAGCCAACTCTTCTTCTTCTTCTTCTTCGACTGTAGAGTTGGGAGCACTGAAACCCACTTATGGCTGTAAGCCATTATGAAGCTACCAGCCCAGATGGCTTTAAGGGAGGGTTAGACAAGTTTACGGACAACAGATGTATCAATGGCTACTAGAATGGATGCCTAAGTACATCTGTCAGGCTTGGGGGACAAGCAGGATACTTCTAAAGTAATTTGCTGGGATTTGAGAGCAGGAAAAGTTTTATCCTTGTCTCTGCTTGAGATGCCCATGGGCAAGTGGTAGGCCATAAGAACCTACGAGGAGCCCTGCGGGATCAGACCACAGTCCATCCAGTCCATAAGAACCTAAAAGGAGCCCTACTGGATCAGGCCACAGCCCATCTAGTCCATAAGAACCTAAGAGGAGCCCTACTGGATCAGGCCACAGCCCATCTAGTCCATAAGAACCTAAGAGGAGCCCTGCTGGATCAGGCCACAGCCCATCCAGTCCATAAAAACCTAAGAGGAGCCCTGCTGGATCAGGCCACAGCCCATCCAGTCCATAAAAAACTAAGAGGAGCCCTGCTGGATCAGGCCACAGCCCATCCAGTCCATAAAAAACTTAAGAGGAGCCCTGCTGGATCAGGCCGCAGCCCATCTAGTCCAGCATCCCACCTCACCTGGTGGCCCTTCATTGACTTCTGGGTGTCTCAAGGAGAAGACAAAGGCAAAACCTCCTCCTGCTCTCCGCTCCCTGCAAGTGGCCTTTGGAGACATCCCGCTCGCCTCTCCATTCTTAACGTTCTCTGTTTCCCTTTCAGGCCAAATCCTGACCATCTCCCACCCCCCAATTATGACGACATGTTCATGTGAGAGCTGGAGCACTGCGGACAGCCCGGCCTGCGCAGGATGGATCAGCGCGTGGCTCTCGCTTCCACCCTTCAGGGCAGAAGCTTTGCTGGGATTTGGCTTCTCAGGGCGGCCCTTTTTGCTTTCTTTCTCCCAGGATCTGCCAGCTGGTTTTGGATTCTCAGCCTATACGCCGGAAGAGAAGGCTGTGCGCAGACAGATGGGTATACGAGTCAGGGTGCTGTCCGACCCACCGTTTTGAAGCTCTGGTTGCCCGCTTAAACAAGCCTTCTCTACACCGAGATTGTGTGATGAATGTTGGGGTGGGGACAGATTCTCCCCACAGCAAAGGGTCAGGGGTCAGTGGCCATTGACCGGGCCTGAAGGCTAAAGAGGAAGGAAGGGAAGGGACTCCCTCCCCTGTGGGTCCCTCAAGCTATGGCTGGATTGAATTCCTTCCTTCCTTCCTTTCCTTGTTCCTTTCTTTCCTTCTCTTTCCTTCCTTCTTTCTTTCCTTCTCTTTCCTTCTTTCCTTTCCCCCTTTCTTCCTTCTCTTCCTTTTTTCTTCACTTTTTCCTTCTTTCCTTCCTCCCTTTCTTTTTTCTTTCTTTCCTTCCTTCTTTCCTTCTTTCCTTTCCCCCTTCCTTCTTTCCTTCCTTTCCTTTTTTCCTTCTTCCTTCTTTCTTTTTCTGTCCTTTCCCTTTTTTCTTCCTTTCTTCCTCCTTTCCTTTCCCCCTTTCTTCCTTCTTTCCTTCCTTCTTTCCTTTCTCCCTTTCTTTTTTCCTTCTTTCCTTCTTTCCTTCCTTCCTTTCTCTCCTTCTTTCCTTCCTCTCTTTTTTTCTTTCTTTCTTTCCTTCCTTTCTTCCTTCTTTCATCAGGCCACCCATGGGAAGGTGCCAATGCCTTGCTTAGGTTCCAAATGGCACCCTCACAGTGTGCGGACAGGATAAAGATATTGGAAGCACCACCAACACCCTCTTGAGCCCTGAGCCGGCTGCCAACCAGCTTCCAAGCAGATACCTCCAGCTGGTGGCCGTGGACGGCACACTTCCCCTGGCACGGCTGTGCAGGGTTGGCCCTTGGGGTTTGGGTACCCTGGGCGAAACGTGGCCTTGGGACCCCCTCCCATCCCTTATGCGGAAGAGCAGCGGCTGTTTTTAGGCAGCAGGAGGAGACGCCCCGGTATACCCTGTGCCTGCTTTTACAAGGTGTTCATGAGATGGGGTTGTGCAGAACCCCTTCCGACTTTGATTTACTTAGAACATTAAATGGAAGCAAAGAACCACTTCGGCCTGGTTTCGTGACCCATAAACTTGGCGCCCTCAGTAGCAGCTTGGTGCCCTGGTTCTGCTGGCCAGATCAACAGACCCCTGCCTGCTTCCTTGGCAGACCCATCGACAGGTGGGCAGAGGTGCTTTGGGTTCTGGGGAGGGGGACTTGAGCAACCCTGTAGCGCCGACAGGCCAGGTTGGCCTTTCGAGGCTTCTGAGCCCCTTCAGTGTGGATGGCAAAGGATGATGGGAACGGAAACTCAAAAGCGCCTGGGGGGCACAGCGGGAGTAGACTGGCGTTTGCACCTTCAGCCATTGTGGGCAGGAATGTTTTTAATAAGATACACCTACAGCCACGTTTACCTTCTTTCTTCTTAGTGCTTTTCTAAAGGCCTGATGGCATCAACGGGGACACGCAGGGGTCTGGAGAGAGGCTCTAATTCTGGTTGCTATATTTCTGCCCAAACAAAGTGCCCTGTTTTAAAGAATAAAAAAAAAATGAAGTTGACCATCTTGCGAGACAGTTGTCCGTCAGTTACGCAGTGGCTCGTGGTCAGAAAACCGCAGCGTCCTCTGTACAAAATTCCAGGGTTTCCCTTGCAGAGGTAGGGATGGGCACAGATGGTTTCTTTGCCTTCGATTTGTACCGAACTGAATATTGGTTTGAATAGATCCCCTTTGAATGTGGCAGGATTCTGTTAGGTACGACTGTATTTGTAGGAATTTGCACGAATATCTGATATGAATGCATGTGTATCCAATATGTATCCTGTAATATATCTGCTCTAAAAGTGTCAAATTCGGCCAGAATCCAGTTTGAATCTGCTCTCAATCCATGTTGAATGCACTCTGGATCCTTTGCAGATGTGGCTGGCACAGCTGCTTTCCTGCCTCCCCGGTTCCAAAATCTTCTGACGCGTTTGTACGAATAGGAATGTCAGTGTACAAATGTAGCATTCAGTTTGTATACAAATGTACGAATATTGATTGTTACAAATATCCTTGTGCGTCCCTAGTCAGAGGGCACCCCAAGGCATTCTGGGAGCTCCTTTTAGCCCTGGAGCCGTCTTCCTCTTTGTGCAGTAGGAAATGCCTTTTGCAAAGGGAGGAGGAGCGCTTGTGGTTTTGCATCAGTTGGAGTCTGGAAATACTTCAGAGTTCTGTACGAAAGGAGGAGGTGTGGTATTGCATTCCATGGGAAGCATCGCCTGCAAGCCCTGTGGGGAACAATCCAGGTAGCTCTCCTCCATTCACTTGCT
This sequence comes from Aspidoscelis marmoratus, assembly GCA_014337955.1. NCBI lineage: Eukaryota > Metazoa > Chordata > Lepidosauria > Squamata > Teiidae > Aspidoscelis > Aspidoscelis marmoratus. The sequence goes on from MTQE01002217.1 coordinate 11,980,595, forward strand.
CTGAGGGAGAAGGGAGACCAATTCCCCATCAAAGTCAATGAAACCAGTCTTGGGCCGTTTCTGCACTTCCTATAGGCCGGACAGGAAAGGAGCGCAATTAACCAACATTGACTAGCGCACTTGGAGCGCTAATCGACTGGCCATCCCCTGCGCCCTTGCACGATCGAAAACTTACCTGATTTGAACCAGGGCCCTGTCCAGTGAGCCGGACTCTTATCTGGGAACACCAGGTTTGATTCCGCCCTCCCCCATGAAGCCAGCTGGGTGACCTTGGGTGAGTCACAGCTCTCTTCTGAGCTCTCACAGCCCCACCTGACACAGGGTGTCTTTTGTGGGGAGAAGAATAGAAAGTTTTCTCAGCCACTTTGAGTCCCCTGAAATGGGTGAGAAAAGCATGGTACAAAAGCCAACTCTTCCTCCATGAAGCCAGCTGGGTGACCTTGGGCTAGTCACAGATCTCTTCTGAGCTCTCACAACCCCACCTACTTCACAGGGTGTTCTGTTGTGGGGAGAAGAATAGAAAGTTTGTCAGCCGTTTTGAGTCACCTTATATGGGTGAGAAAAGCGGGGTAGAAAAGCAAACTCTTCATCTTCTTCCATGAAGCCAGCTGGGTGACCTTGGGCTAATCACAGCTCTCTTCTGAGCTCTCACAGCCTCACCTACTTCAGAGGGTGTTCTGTTGTGGGGAGAAGAATAGAAAGTTTGTCAGCCATTTTGAGTCCCCTTATATGGGTGAGAAAAGCGGGGTAGAAAAGCCAACTACTTCTTCCTCCATGAAGCCAGCTGGGTGACCTTAGGCTAGTCACAGCTCTCTTCTGAGCTCTCACAGCCCCACAGCGGGGTAGAAAAGCCAACTCTTCTTCTGGGCGCTGCCATGTTGGCTGTGGCACCTTCCTGATTCCACCCCTTTAGGGGTGTGCAGAAATGCAGTTTTTGTGATCCAATTTGAATCAAATATCTGAAGATTCGAATTGATTCAGGTTTTTAAAATTCAATTTTATTCACATTCGATTCATTCATATGAATATTCAGTTCGTATCCAAAGGCACGAAGGTCAACAGCGTTGGTCCGCGTCCCTTTTTTATCCCATATCCTGTTATGTCCTGTACGTATCCATACATGTACGAATGTCTGAATAATTCCTACAAAGGACTCAAAAGATTCAAAAATTCATTTGAATGTTAAATTCAAATGTCCAAATTCAATTGAATTTGATCCAATTTTGAATGTTTCAAATATTCATGCACATCCCTGGTCACCTGAGTCCAGAAATGGGGTCAAAACAAGCCTGTAAGTATCCGAAGAGAAAATACAGGCAATGACACAGACAGAGTTCCCTTCCTCTTCTTCAATTCCCTGCTGAGAAGATACTCAGAGAGCCATTAATTAACTCAGCTGTAATTAATCTTCTAGAATTAACTCCTGACATTTGCAAAAGCAAAACTCTCCTGCCATTTTCTGTTCATGCAATCACGGTTTGTTTTCTCAAGAAACCAACAGGCAGCGGTTTCGGAGCAGAAGTCTCTTTTACCTCCCAACTCTAGAAAAATCAGTATTTTGCTTTGATTTGATTTTTTTTTCTTTTGCCAAACCCAGACTGAGCAGCCTTTGAAGAAAGAAGCAACTGAAGAAAATGCATTATGCGTCAGACGATTAACCTTTAAGTCAGTGCAGGAACACATGGGGGGGGGGGAGTAGAGTAGACCAATACATCATTTAGGGAAACATCTGCTAAAAACCCCAATGCTACCCGCTGGAGTCTTTGTGTTACAATTGAGAGAGCATTTTAGGAAGAGCAGGAGCAACAAACGCACATGGTTTGGTTTCCTGCATCTGGCAAAGGTGGCCCTCCGTTTCTCGAAGCAATTCGGGTTCAAAATTGGTTCCCCTTCCCACTAAGAGATTTCTAAGGCAATTGGGGTTGGAGGCCATTTTGGCTAACCATTAGTCAAGATGTCCCAGCAGGGCACAAAAACATCCCAAAGCTCAGGGCAGCGCATGAAGAGCATAAGACATGGCCCACACAGTGCAGCAGTCTGTGAGCCAGTTTGGTCTAGTGGTTATCTGGGAAAACAGGGTTTGATTCCACTCTCCTCCATGAAGCCAGCTGGGTGACCTTGGGCTAGTCACAGCTCTCTTCCTGAGATCTCACAGCCACACCCACCTCACAGGGCATCTGCTGTGGGGAGAAGAAGAGAAAGTTTGTCAGCTGCTTTGAGTCCCCTTAAATGGGTGAGAAAAGTGGGCTAGAAAAGCCAATTCGAAAAGCTAACTCTTCTTCTTCCTCTTCCTCCTCCTCCTCCTCCCCCCCAAGTGGCCAAAAATCTCCATAATGAAGTCCACCTGCTCTGCTTGAAGTCTCCCAGCAGTTGGACTTCAGAAGCAGCCCACCTCTGACTGCCATGAGGGATCAAAGCCATGGCTAGCCCTGGTGTCCATGAACAGAAGAACGTAGGCGATGGGCAACTCCATCAGGCTTGTGGCCCATCTGGCCCAGCGCTCTGTTCCTGCCCTGACCAACCAGCTGAACAGAGAAGCCCCCTAGAAGGACATAAAAACACAGCTTGTTCTCCAGCCGCCCTTCAGAGGGATACGTTATTGGAATACCTATTGGATACGAATGTGTTTGTATCAGATATTTGATACGAACTGAATGCAAAAAAAAAAAAACCCATGCATGTACATCCCTAGCAAGGCCCTCTCTGCAATGCAAAATCTGAGGTACAGTCAGACCGCCCGTATCAGCTGGGGATACGTTCCGGATCCTACCGTGGTTACCTGAAACCGTGGATAATTGCAAACAGGTCTTCCGGTTCTGGGGTCATGCAACCACAGAACCGGAAGCGCTTTTCTGGCCTCCGGAAGGCCTATTTCGGCCTCCAGAGAGCCTTGGAATAGGCATGCGACTCCACTGGACGCCGTCCACCCCCCTCCCACGCCCCCCCCCTTAGATTTTGGGGTGGGCCTCCGGTGGTGTCACGCGCTTATTCCAATGCTCTATGGAGGCCAAACCTATTTTGGCCTCCATAGAGCATTGGAATAGGCGCGTTGGAATGGGTGCTTTTCCCTTATGGCTCCCCTGGGAGGTGCAGTGGGGCTGATCCAGTGACTGTGGTTAACTGGAACCATGGTTACTGATTCAGTGGACACAGGGGTCCACCTGTACTTCTAAATGGAAGAGGAAAGCTAGGTTGCTTTAGGCCTGACATCAGGCATATTTGAAACAGGCAAAATTTCCTGCTGAGCAGCTCACAGCTGCAGTTCATCACTGCACAGAAAACACACCAAATTCCTCCTCCCTATGGTCTGAGTGCGCCAAAGAGACCAGAGGCTTTGGCAGCTTGCAGATTTTAAGAATGAAAGGCACCAGTTGCTGATACGCAATCCATTTCCTTAAGGCAGCCTCTCAGCTGGCTTGCACCTGCTCAGTGCTGACTGTGATGGTCAGCAGATGGGAGCAAGACAGGCCAGATACGATCTGCCTCTTATCACGGCCCAAAGTCCGGTGACTTCGCCTCATGCATCATGCAAACACCGTCTGAGGATTCATGGAGAGGAGTCTTGAGCCGAGATCACAAGAAGCAATTATTCCTCTTTATTCTACCTTGGGGTGTGTCCAAACCTGAGGTGTGCACAGATGTCCTAAATATTCAAAATTTATTTATTTATTATTTACATTTCTATCCCGCCCCATACCCAAAGGTCTGTGGGCGGGTAACAACCTTAAAACAGCTTAAAACAAAGTATACATTAAAAGACTTTTAAAAAGAATTCAACAAATATAAAACAATACACAATATGTTTAAAATAATAGTGTCTGTACTGGGGGGCGGGGGGGACATAAGCAGCTCAGCCAAAGGCCAATGTGGGCACTTGAATTTGAATAGAATATCTTCACATTCAAATTTAAACATTCAAACGAATGTCAAATGTTCCAAACATTCAAAAGTACAGATGTGTATGTATTGCATACATATCTATGAATCTCATGTATCTGCACACATTTGCACTTATAATACGGGACGAAAATGGGATGCATACGGGATAAAACAGAATGCGTAAAAAATGTGTACAGATATGTAAAACACATACGAATGTTGTCAACATTTGCATCTTCAGATTTGATCTAACATTCAAACGAATAGATTCTAATGTATTCAATTCGAATCTGATTTGGGATGTTTTTCTACCCTGCTCCTTTAAGCTGGATCTAAGAAGATCCGGATCTAAGGAATGGGTACATTCCTTAATCCGGTTCTAGTAGATGCGGATTAAGGGAAGTACCCAATGTGTTTCCATGGGTGGTCTAGCACCCAATAGCAATAGAAAATACCCATTTGATCTGGATTTCCCCAGCGGCAGTGGAAACAATCGGGTCCCAAATGGGTGCCATGGTGGAAATGGGATCATCCGGCTCACACCCATATGAGTCCTTAATGGGTGCAAAAATGGGTACCTTTTGACAGTGTAAAAACACCCTTTGTTGCATTTGGATTCTAAACATTCAAATTGAATTGAATGTTTTGACATTTGATTTCACTCTAATTCGAATGCAAAAAAAATTAAAAATTGTTCCCATCCCTGGTCCAGGCTTAAAGATACAGTGCATTCATTCGCGATACTGGGCAGTGGAGGCGCATTACGCTGCCGCTCCTTTGCATTTACCTGCTGCGTAACGATCAACACTCACTCCGCAGTATCAGGTAAATTCGAATGTTCCCGCCATTCCAGACAGGATGGCGAGCCTGTTGCTCAGCTCCCATTGGCTGCCTTACTGCATACACCACAAAGGCATCACGGCTTTCTCTGAGAAAGCAGCAGGGAGGCTGATAAAATCCAGACAGTGCATCATGGTTTCGCAGCAGGAAAGCTACACTTTTTTCTCTAACAGCAGATTTTATTCGGTTCATGTGGATACTACCATGGTCAGACCTCACCTAGAGTCCTGTGTCCATTTCTGGGCACCCTGGCACACTAGAGCAAGTCCAAAGGAGGGCTATCAAAATGGTGAGTGGTCTGGGAACCATGTCCTACGAGAAACGGTTGAAGGATCTGGGAATGTTTAGCCTGCAGAAGAGAAGACTAAGGGTGTTTTTCCACTGTCACTAGAAGTACCCATTAAGTACCCATTAATGGGTACAAAAATGCCATTACGTACCCATTAATGGGTACTTAATGGGTACTTTTAGTGACAGTGGAAAAACACCTATTGTGTGCTTCCGCAGATGCCCTTATACATTAAGGACACGTGTGGAAAACCGCATCCACACAGCAACACCCATTAAGCAAACATGTGGGAAACCACGTCCGCACAGCAGCACCCATTAAGAACGGAATGGGAAGACCGCGTCCGCAC
>MTQE01002217.1:11985975-12003993 GCA_014337955.1 Aspidoscelis marmoratus
ATTAAGAACGGAATGGGAAGACCGCGTCCGCACAGCGGTACCCATTAGAGGCAGATAGGGGAGGCCGCTTCTGCACCTATCTGTCTCTAATGTGTGCTTAATGGGGTTTACCGGAAGACTACATAGAAGGTAGTCTTAATGGGTGTTTTCTGCTGTTAGGACACACCCGTTAGGACACGTCCGCAGAGCGGAAAGGTGCCTAAACTGGGCCCTCCACCAGTCCGCCATGGTTGGCTCCTCCAGAGCTCAGCATGGCGAGCCGGGGGACTCCGATGTCGCGGCTCGCTCTCGCCCCAGAAGCGGCACATCACCGCTTCTGGAGCCAGGGGGAGCTTCACCAAAACGCACCCTAGCCCACCCAGGGGAGAGCGCAAGCGATCCCCTCCTTACCTCTTCACAGTTGCCCCAATTCTTGCCGCGAGGTCCCTGGAGGCTCGGTGCCTGCGTCCTACATGCCTCCTGACTGGCCAGGGTAGCGCGCCTGCGCAGAGGGTCTCCTGACGGCAGGCACTGCCAGACGCTGCTGTGGCCAGTCAGGAGGCGGTCTCACAGCCTCACCTACCTCACTGGGTCTCATTGAGAGGAGAAGAACAGAAGGTTTGTCAGCCGCTGTGAGTCCCCTTAAATGGGTGAGGAAAGCGGGACATAAAAGCCAACTCTTCCTCCTCATCCTTCATGAAGCCAGCTGGGTGACCTTGGGCTAGTTACAGCTCTATTCTGAGCTCTCACAGCCCCACCTACCTCACAGGATGTTCTGTTGTGGGTTGAAGAATACAAAGCTTTGTCAGCCGCTTTGAGTCCCCTTAAATGGGTGAGAAAAGCGCGATAGAAAAGCCAACTCTTCTTCTTCTTCTTCTTCTTCTTCTTCTTCTTCTTCTTCTTCTTCTTCTTCTTCTTCTTCTTCTTCTTCTGGAACTGCAGCTCCCATGAGCCCTACCCAGTCCAGTCAAGGACGGAGCACAAAGAATGAAAGGAATTGTAGTTGGCCAACACCTGGCAACTCAAATCTTCTACCCCATGGGCATTTCAGAGTGCTGGGAGCCCCGAGTTTCTGCTTCTATTCCATACCAGACAGTCTTGGCCTCCTTCAAGATGGTGCCACTGCATTGCCAAGCTGATTCCACTAAAGCCGCATGCAAAAGACCCTTTGCATTTCTAATGCCGCGCTGAGTCTGTCTCCCCTGCCAATAAACGGAGACTTCAGCACGCCTAATCTCTTTAACAGGTTGATCTCTTTAAAAGGGCTTTTAATCTCATCAGGAGGCAAAGTAATGGATGTTCATTCAGCGAGTTTGCTTTCCTCCCCAGGCATATTTGGAGGCTGTTTCCCCCTTGGGTTACAATTAGGGATGTGCACAAATGGAGGATTTTGCACACCTTTTCAGCCCAGCTGTGGCAGAAAGAAGGAATAAGAACCTAAGAGGAGCCCTGCTGGATCAGGCCACAGCCCATCTAGTCCATAAGAACCTCAGAGGAGCCCTGCTGGATCAGGTCACAGCCCATTTAGTCCATAAGAACCTCAGAGGAGCCCTGCTGGATCAGGCCACAGCCCATCTGCTCTATAAGAACCTAAGAGGAGCCCTGCTGGATCAGGCCACAGCCCATCTAGTCCAGTATCCTGTCTCACACAGTGGCCCACCAGTTGCTTCTGGGCATCTCAAGCAGATGATGAAGGCAAAACCTTCACCTGCTCTTGAATCCCTGAAAATGGCCTTTGGAGGCCTCCTGCCTGTCTCACCAGCCCGTAGGATGTACCTGGGCATCCATTCTAGTAGCCATTGATCCATCTGACATCCATGACTTTTCTCCAACACTGTCAGAACATAAGGGAAGCCAGTTAAGCAGAGCTCTCTCAATCCCACGGCTGTGTTATTTACTTATTTTTATTTATAATATTTATTTACCCCTTCCCATTAAACTCCAATCTCAAAGCGATGTGCAAAGAATAAAAACTGCTAAAATCATAACATATTTCAAAAACAGAATTAAAATCATGGATGGGAGAAACAAACAAGCAAACGTTCACTCTGGAAAGGCCTGGGTAATAAAAAGACAGGTCTTCAGCTGGGGTGGATTTGTTCCAGAAGGTGGGTACCGCCAGAATTTGAATTGTCCTAGAGGGTCGGTACTGCCACAGAGAAGTCCCAACTGTGGATTGTCACTAGGCATCCATTCTAGCAGTCACTGATATACCTGTACTCCATAAATTTATCCAACCTTTAAGAAAATAAGAGAACCCATGATAGTTCAGACCAGGGACCATTAACCTGCCCGTGCCTTGAGATCTAGAGGGGAGAGCCTCCTGGTTGTCCCACCACCCTCGGCAGCAAAATGGGTGGATATCCAGGAGAGGGCCTTCTCAGTGATGGCCCCTAGGCTATGGAATAGTCTCCCCCTTGTGGTGCATCAGGCTCCTTCACTGTATATGTTTAGGAAGGCGGTGAAGACGCACCTCTTTGGCCTGGCCTTCAGTTAAATGGGGATATACTTTTCCCACTGGCAGATGCTGTTATTATTTTAATGTTTTGATGATGCTAAATGATGTTTGAATTTAGATGTTCTTACCTGCCCGGAGACCTCCAGGTATAGGGTGGGATAAAAATGTAAATAAATAAATAAATAAATAAATAAATAGTTCAGCATCCTATCTCACACCTTGGTCCCCCATTTGCTCCTGCTTATCTTAAGCAGGCAAAGGCAAAACTTTCACCAGGGGCGTTTTCACACTTCCCGTCTGCAAGGAGCGTGATTAACCAACACTGACGAGCGCGCACTCCTGCAGCGCTGGTCAGTGTTAGCAGTTCCCATTCCCCAGCTCCCCAGGAACAAATACTTACCTTCTTTGCTCCGGGGGCCCCGGTCCTCTTCTGGGCGCCACCATTTTGGCTGCAGCACCCTCCGTGACTGTGCGTGCGTCCACACATCGCCTTGATGACGTGAACATTCTGCACACATGCAATCACAGTTGGGCCTATGGTTGCCTGAGGTGCCAGCGCACTTGCGTGGCAACTAGGATAACCCCGGAGCGTAGAAGAAGAGCAAATGGTCGCTGCCCCGAATATTTGAAGAAGAAGAGTTGGCTCTTCTACCCCACCAAGCTTCTGTTCTCCCCACAACAGAACACCCTGTGAGGTAGGTGGAGCTGTGAGAGCTCAGAAGAGAGCTGTGACTGGCCCAAGGTCACCCAGCAGGCTTCGTGGGGGAGGGAGGAATCAAACCCGGTATTCCCAGATAAGAGTCCGGCACCTTAACCACTAGACCAGACTGGTTTGAGGTAAGCTCCACACGTAATCGACAATTAGTGAACTTCTGGTGAGGCAGGGCACACTTGGGGGCTGTAACAGCCTACTCCATGTGCATATGCCCTTCACCAGAAGTTCACTACTTGTGCACTAGAGGCAGTAGTGCAAACAGGCGTCCTCACTCAACTTCCTGCAAATTATATTTGGACGGCCACTACGGGTCTCCTGGGGCTCTGGGGCTAGGAGCTGACGTTCTAGCTGTTCTAGATCCCAGAAACCGGTTCTAAAGACCAGGCAATCTTCAGAGCCAACAAAGAGGCTTTCCCAGCCCTTCCAGGTATAGAAGGCTTGCTCCAGGACAGGAAGAGCAGTCTAGTAGGTGGAACTGCTCCAGTCTGGGCCTGGAGTGGCAAACTAAGTCTGGACCCGTCGCTGGATCCAGCAACCAGGGCTTGAAAGGGAAGCATGTGCCAGCCTCCTGATCATTCTGTTTGCCTTTTTTCCAGTGGACCACTGGGGGATAGATGAGGGATGTGCATGAATATTTGTAATATTTGATATTCGTACAAATTTGGACATTCATACATTGACATTCGTATGCGTACAGATGTTTAGGAACATTTCGTGAAACTGGGAGGTGCATTCAACGTGGTTAGAGAGCAGATTCAAAGTGGATTCAGGGCGGATTTGATGTTTTCAGAGCCTATGTGACGGGATATGCATCAGATACATATCAGATATGTATGTGTTCGTATCAGATATCCGTATGAATTTGTACGAATAAATTCATATCGGGATCCTACCACATCCAAAGGGGATCTATTCGAACAAATACAATTTTTCTGACATTCGATTCAATCTGAATCAAATGCAAAAAAAAAAAAAAAAACCCTATTTTTGCACATCCCTAGTATAGATAGATAGGAAAATGCTTATTGACAGCCCGGAAAGGATTCCATCTTTGCAGCTTCAGGTGTCGTCAATGTTATCAGTAGTGCCTGGTGCCCATGGATGCAGCTGGAAACATCTGGAACTGACGCAGGCCCATTTAAAGTCCTTCTGCCACAACTTGGGCCACCAGCAACTTTTGACCACATCCAAAAGAAGAAAAAAATAAAAAAGCAACGAGCACCATAAGAAAAAGAAACTTTATCAGTCTCTGAGCTCCACTGTCCTCTCAGGGCTGAAGCTATAAGCAGGTGTGTTTTTACTTCACATTGCAGCGAATGCAAAGGAAATTCATATTTATGCAAATGCAGCCCCTTTGAATGGGGTAAGATTAGAATCTGCTGCAAATGTTCCTATTTGGAACCTATTAAAATCCCTGCCGAATACCCTTGAAATCTGTCCCAGATCCGCTTTGAATCCACTCTGCATGCTTCCAATTCTCTCTGAATCCACTTTGAGTCTGCCTTGGATCTGCTTTGAATCTGCTCCGAATCCACAACCGATGTGACCAGACAGCCGCTTCGGCACCTCCCCACGTTTATGACTATAACAAAGCGTCAGACAGATGGACAAAAGCATTTGCTTCACATTCCAAAGATCAATTTTCTAATGCAAATGTACGATTTCATTTTGGCTCCTATGAATTTTGAATGTGATGGATATTCGTACACATCTCTATGAAATTTTGCATGAGGGATCACGCACCACACACAGCAATCTTTCGCCCTTGTCCTTTGTACTCTCGTCCGTCTGCAGCTGTGTGTTTTTCATATATTTGCCCAAAAGCGACATCCCTACACAGGATCAAAGATGAAAATGCCGCCATCTGACCTTCTAGAGGTCACCTTTGTGCTTGCCTGAGCTGCGTTATTTTTAAAAAGTGTCCTGCTGACACGTTTTTCCTTTGGGTAGCCACACGCCGGCCTTCATTAATATTTCATGCTCTGCATCCAGGATGTAATTTTATCGGCAACTGCGGAGAATAATGTTCAGCATCCCAAATAGGTGAACTGGTGGGGAAAGGGGACGCTCTTGGGTGGAGAAATAAAATACATGGGGCCTCCTGGGAAGCACGTTTGCTTTCCAGCTTGGTCTAGTGGAGCCGGACTCTTATCTGGGAACACCGGGTGTGATTCCACACTCCTACATAAAGCCAGCTGGGTGGCCTTGGGCTAGTCACAGCTCTCTTCTGAGCTCTCACCGCCCCACCTACATCACAGGGTGTTCTATTGTGGAGAGAAGAATAGAAGGTTTGTCAGACGCTTTGAGTCCCCTGAAATGGGTGAGAAAAGGGGGGGGGTAGAAAAGCCAACTCTTCTTCTTCTTCTTCTTCTTCTTCTTCTTTCTTCTTCTTCTTCTTCTTGCTAGGGATGTGCCCAAATGGTTCCCAGACCAGTGGAATCACAATACAGAATTGGACTGAACTGGATACCGTACTTGTCTTTTGGTGGGAGGACCAAGAATTGAGATCTGGGTCCCCCCACCTTCCAGATGGAGCTATTGCTAAGAGGTTGCTTCCTGCAGGAAATGATACAAAAAACCCAGTAACTAGCTCAAATGTACAGGCCTTCATTATAAGAACCTCAGAGGAGCCCTGCCGGATCAGGCCACAGCCCATCCAGTCCAGGAACCCATCGCACACGGTGGCCCACCAAACCTTCTCCTGCTCTCGAATCCCAGCAAATGGCCTTAGAAACATCTTGTTTGTCCCCCCAACCTGAAAGATGTACCCAGGCATCCATTCTAGTAGCCATTGATACAGCTGTCGTCCAGAAATTTCTCTAGCCCTATCCTAAACCCTACCTTATAAGGATGGCAAGATCTTTTTTCCTGTTTGCTTTGCATCAAAGGAAATTTGCGCATGTGCAAACGGAGTCACACTAAATGTGCTAGACGTCAAATGCTCTTCAAATTCGCTTCATATCCCTGCCACGAGTCTCACCTCAGACCCCCTCTGTGTCCACTCCAGAGGTGCCTGGGCGGTCACTTCCCTGCCTCCTCACCATCTCAAATGTAACAAATAGGGCTGTGTGTGAATATGCGTAACATTCGAAATTCATTCAAATTTGGCTAAATTTGGACATTGAAATTCAAATCAAATCTGAATCAAAGGTTTCAATCCATTCGTATGAAGCTTCATATGGGATTCGTATACATTCAAATGAGATTTGTACGAGATTGAACATTCAGTCTTTGTGAGCCAGTGTGGTCTAGTGGTTAGGGAGCCGGACTCTTATACGGGAATTCCAGGTTTGATTCCGCCCTCCTCCATGAAGTCAGCTGGGTGACCTTGGGCTAGTCACAGCTGAGCTCCCACAGCCCCACCTCCCTTACAGGGTATCCTGTTGTGGGGAGAAGAACAGAAGCTTTGTCAGCTGCTTTGAGTCCGCTTAAATGGGTGAGAAAAGTGGGGTAGAAAAGCCAACTCTTCTTCCTCCTCCACAAAGCCAGCTGGGTGACCTTGGGCTAGTCACAGTTCTCTTCTGAGCTCTCACAGCCCCACCTACCTCACAGTGTGTTTTGTTGTGGGAAGAAGAATAGAAGCTTTGTCAGCTGCTCTGAGTCCCCTTAAATGGGTGAGAAAACCAGGGTAGAAAAGCCAACTCTTCTTCTTCATATCAAATACCCTACCACATTCAAAAGGGATCTATTAGAACAAATATGAATTTTCTTGTATTTGATACTATATGAATCAAATCCCCCAAAAATCATTCATGCGCATAGGGATGTACACAAGTGCAATCTTCAACATTCGATTCGATTCTGAACTCGATTCCGATTCGGATGTCCAAATTCGTACAAACAGAGAAAAACGGAATGTATTCAAATTTGAACCGATTTGAATACATGTGTATCTCTCTGTGCGAATATTTGAATTTTGTATTTGATGATACGAATGTCAACAACATTCATATGTGTTGGTAAGAACCCGTATGCATCCTGTTTTTATCCCGTATGCATCCCGTTTTTGTCCCGTATGTCTCCGTACAAATTCATACGGATGCTAGTAAGATGTGTACGGATATGTATGTAATGTGTGTGTTATGTGTACACATGTGAACGTCCGAATGATTCATAGGAATGAATTCATTCCAATGTTAAAAAATGAACATATAGACATTCGATTCGAATTTGAATGGCTGGATTTGAACAAATTCCATCGAATTTCGAATGTTTCAAATATTTTTGTGCATCCCTGGAAACGAAGCTTCCAACGAAAGTACTAAAGCTTTCACGCTGCCTGTGAATGCCAGTGTGAACACAGCCATGAATGTGAACACTCGAAGCTTCAAAATTCACACAAATTGTGAAGCTGACATATATTTTTCCACCCATCCCTGGCCTTCAACTGTGCTTGGCAACATACACATAAATTCAACAAGCAATCCGCCACAGGCCTTTGGCTCTGTGACTTCAGCATAGGCTGTTTGGTGGTACAGCAGGCAAAAGAAAACTCATGGTGGTAGCATGGTTCCTGATGGTGTGCATAGCACAGGACACTTTTGAGGACTCACGAGTTTTGTTTGTTTGTTTGTTTGTTTCCTGAAACCAAGTCCCAGTCCTACGCAAAGACGTTTTGACTGCAAAGATCACAAGTCACATTTGGTTGCCCCAAATTTCTCATTGCAAGCTTTTCCATTGTGCCATGGGGGGCTTTGCAAGCGTGGGCCTGAGATCAGATTTTAATTGCTTGCTCTTTGGGGAGAGAAATTCCAGTGTTTTTAAAAAATTTCCTTGGAAGTACAAAGCTTTAAAAACAGATGATGAGCACTTCCTTTCCCCCAACCCCAGGCCAAAGCTAAGTCTAAGAACATGGAGAACCACTGGGTTACTCAATCCGTGAAGAACCATCAGCCGTACTGACTGGTGCTGGCGATCTCCATCATCTGGACCACCTCATTCTCCACCAACGTTTGCCCCCCTTCTCCATTCATCTGCCTCATCCTGAGGTTTATAGATCCATAAGTCTTCCGGGGGGCCCTGGTGGCCGGGAACGCCCTCCTCCTGTAGAGTTCCCCTTTATAGATAGACACCATCAAGAGGGTAGAGAGGAGCATGCCCCCTGAAGTCAACAATCCCAAGCCGGCAATGATGCACTTATCCAAATGGGAGCCCAATTGGGCGTAATACATTTCCAGTTTCTCCATCTCCCTAGCGGACACGGTGTCTGGGTCCACCCGGGCTTCTCTGGGGATGCTGTAAGCCACAATCACCAGCAAAATCCCACTTACCAAGAAAACCAAAGCCAAAATGAAGCCATAGTCCACGGAGTTCCCGGCGGCGTCGGGCAAAGGGGCGTCTTCTGACCTCGGAGAGAGGTCTCCTCGAAAAGGCACTGGCGGCTCCCTGGCATCAGGTCCGGAGCCTTGGCCTCTCTGGAAGGAGATCTGGCTTTCCTCCTCTTCCTCTTCCTCTGCGCCCTGGTAAGAAACGTTCTCAATTCCCGAGGCGGGAGCTGACCAGGCTGCTGAAGGGCCCTCACGGGGGGCTGCCTGGCGGAGTCCGTCGCCATGCCCCAAGACCGTCACTTCCAGTGGGTGAGAGCAAGCCATTGGGACGCAGGCGCCACGGTCATCCCTTTCAGTGCTTCATTTCCTAGAATGGAGCAAAGCGAAAGATCCTGTGAAAACAGGGCAACGCCGTCTGCTTTTTCGTACTTGACGTCCGTGGGAAAGCGCCCCATGGAAATTACATTCAGGGAGAGCCACCAGCGTCCACACTGTAGAGATGCACATAATTTATTTATTTTTTTGACGTTCTATCCAAACTGAATGGGATATCCAAAAATCCGATTCAATTAGAATCTTTTAAATTCGAATTTAACAAGATTTTATTTGAATTTACCAACTTCGAACCTATTTGAATTTTTTACTCGAATCTGCACATACGAATATCGACAACATTAGTATGTGTGTATACGCATCTTCCCCACATCGGTACACATCGGTACGCATTCATAGCCGTCTGTATGCATCCCATAGTTATCCCGTATGCAATCTGGTTTTGTCCTATATGGATCTTCAAGTACGCATTGTGTACAAACCTGTATGAATACGAATCTCCGGGTAATTCAAACAAATGGAGCTGAAATTCAAAATTGTATTTGAATGTATACATTCGAATTTTGGGACATTCAATAGGATTTCGAATGCCTACCTGTGCACAACTCTACCACACTGCGAGCAGCGTCCCTGTCCCAAACCTACCTGGAGACGGCTGCAACGCAGACAGTCCATCCGGGACCATCCGCATCACGGTAGCAACAGCTGTGGCAACCTTTCCTGCACACCAGATCGTTGCTATGGCACTGCGGACACGCAACGCCCGCCGCGCACTGGGCAATGGCTGCGGCCATCGCCACACGGCATGCTACTGCACAGCTGTGCCACCCCCATCTGGAAGCATGTTTGCATGAGGAAGTAGTGTGAACACTGCATCTGGGGCTGTACTGAGGGTCCTCTAGGCATGCCCAACAAAGCTGTGGAGCGGTGTTTACTGCTCCACAGTTGCAGAAGATCGGGACAGTCCTGCAGCCTCTGGGGCGCCCTGGGGTGCCGGTGGTTCCATGGTGTGTGGATGCAGCAAGTCAGGGCATGCAGGGCCATCCTGATCTACTTCCACCCACTGTGTCCTGGTGCCCACCAAGCACCCTGCTGGAATCTCCCTCTGGGGTCACCTGCTGGGATTCGAGAGCAGGTGAGGGTTTTGCCTTTGGCTCCTGCTTGAGACGCCCATGAGTAGGATGTGCATGAATATTCATAACATTACGTATTCGTGTGAATTCAGACATTTGTACACAAATCAAATGTTACAACATTCATACATTGACATTCGTATTCATATGAACGTTTTGGAACATTCATGAACTGGCGAGGTGGGAAAACAGCTGTGCCAGTCACATCTGCAACGGACCCAGAGTGCATCCAACATGGATTGAGAGTGGATTCAAAGTGGATCCAGCACAGATTGGATGCTTTCGGTACATATTAGATATGTATTTATTTTTACTGGATATTTGTACAAATACATTCGTATCGAATAGGATCCTACTGCATTCAAAGGGGACGTATTACAGTCCTCGGCTCCTCAATACCGAAGGAGATGGTACAACCAAGAGGACCTCCCCTGCAGAAGGAGAAGGTGGTCCTTTAGGTGTTTAGGGTCCAAGCCGTTTACAGCCTTACAAGTTTAGGTTACTACCTTGAATTGGTTACAGTAGCTTCCCTTCCCTTCCCATTAGCCTCCAAAGAAGTAAATTCTCCTGGTCCATAACTTGCAGCCAATTCTTGGTCCAAATCCACTCATTCTGCTGACCAGATGAGCAAGCAGACTGGCATGGGAGATGCCACCTGCAAGGCGCATCTGGGTGGCTTCCACATACAAGGTTAACAGGGACTTCAGTTCTTTGTGTGCTGACCCTAATGCAGCCTTAGCAGCAGACTAGAGGAAATCAAATATCCATCCATCCATCCATCCATCCATCCGTCTATCCATCTATCCATCTGTCTGTCTATCCATCTGTCTGTCATCTGTCTATCTGTCCATCCATCCGTCCGTCCGTCCGTCCGTCCGTCCGTCCATCCATCTATTTATTTATTTACTTATTTGCATTTTATCCTGCCCTATACCCAAGGGTCTCAGGACTTTTTAAACACAGTCTATATATTATATTAAAACAACATATTAAAACAATAACAGTGTCTGAAAGTGGGAAGAGAAAGTCCACCACTGCATCTCACACAGTGGGCCACCAAATGCCTCTGGGCAGTTCAGACAGAAGACGAAGGCAACACCTTCACCTGCATTTGAATCCTTGCAAATGGCCTTTGGAGGCTTCCTGCCTGCCTCTCCCACTCAGAAGCAGTACCAGTAGCCACTGATAGACCTGCCCTCCATGAATTTCTCTAATCCTTCCTTAAAGGGATCCAGGCTGGTTGCTGTCACCACCTCTGCTGGCAGGAAACTCCATAGACTGATGACAATCTGGGGTCGCGGGGGGGGGGGAATCCTTCTCTTTCTCCATCCTAACTCTCCTGTCGTCTGATTCTAGTGCTGTATGATAGAGAAAATATATTTTTCTTTATCCACCTTCTCCAACCTGTGTATTGTTATATACTTAAGTCACCTCTTAAATGCCACTTACCAATGCATTGGATGGATGGATGGATGGGTGGATGGGTGGATGGGTGGATGGGTGGGTGGGTGGGCGATTTTGATTGATTGATTGATTGATTGATTGATTGATTGATTGATTGATTGATTGATTGATTGATTGATTGATTGATTGATTGATTGATTGATTGATTGATTGATTGATTGATTTTCCCTCCTGCTGTATACCTGCTCTAAAGGTCTCACGGCAGATTCGATAACATCAGATAAAACAGGTTGCCTAAACAATAACTCTGCTGCATGGAATGCCTTGTGGTAGCAAAGGGAAGGAAGTCAAATTATTCAGCTGCAGTGGAAGAAGCAGCGTTGGCTTTTATATGCTGCTTTTCTCACCCATTTAAGGGGACTCAAAGTGGCTGACAAACCTTCTGTTCTTCTCCCCACAACAGAATACCCTGTGAGGTAGGTGGGGCTGTGAGAGCTAAGAAGAGAGCTGTGACTAGCCCAAGGTCACCCAGCTGGCTTCATGGAGGATGGTGGAATCAAACCCACAAACGCATGAGGCACAATCCTGCAGAACAATCAGTTTAGTGAGCATGCTGCCCTAAGCACACCCTTTCTCAGAAGGAGGCCCTGCTCTTGACCTCAGCGGAAGTTGCTTCTTCCCAAAGAGGCAGGGGACCAGATTTCCACTTCACCTAAAAACCCTGGGAAAAGCCTGAGCATTCATTGGTGCGGGTGGATTGTGGCCGCTGCTGCCCGTCTAGCCGAATTGTTATTTTACTGCCTGCTCCACTACTTCTTGCAAAAACGGGGATGCACAGATATGACTCTCCTATTGCACTGGTTGCTGACACACACACACACACACACACACACACACACACACACACACACACACACACACACACCTCCATGTGCCTCACGCAATGCGCCTCCTTCCCCCAGCGCCTGCAGCTGCTGCAACACCCTGAATACCCCCAGGAAAAGTCCAGGAGCACCTGATGCCATCGTATCCAAGCTGATGTGGATTTGATCAGGGCCAGATTGGGGAGGGGGGGGCACGAAGATGTCCCTTCCAAGAGCACCACAAAGGAAAAGCAAGGGGCAACTTCAGGAGCCCTGAAAAAGGATGGGCAGTGGCAGCGAGCGCCTTGCTTTCTCCCACGCCCCTCCATGCATCTTCTGAGTTCAGGGTGCCCTCCGTGGCTGTTCCTACCCACGTCCTTCAAACAAGACAGCGGATGAGTCGAGGTGCCCTCCTCCTCCTCCTCTCGACCCTCTGCATGGAAAACTGGGTCGCTGCTGCCTCTCACACACACACACAAACCCTGTTCCTACGTGCAGGGAAGGATTACGTCTAGCTGCTTCCTTCTCTCCTGCTGCTGCTCTGCTCATCTCCCCCCCCCCCAGCCACTTGGCCCAGGAACCTGTGGCCACCCCATGAGCCTCCCCCACTGCCTGCCTGCCAGCCAGCCAGAGTAGCCCAGGAGATGGACAGGTGGACCTTGGCGCCTCCGCCTCCCTGCCTCCCCTCTACCTGTCCTTGCTGGGCCTGGCTGCCTACCTGCCTCGGGGCGCATGCTGCCGGGCTGGGCACATCCAGCAGCTCCTCCCAGCTGAGGGTCCCCGGTGCAAGCAACCATGGGTGCTGCTCAGTGGCGGGCGCTGGCTCCTGATGCCGTGGCCGTGATGCTCGCTGCTGGACCAGCCCGGAGGGAGGGAGGGACCGGGATACCGTGGATACAGGAGCCAGGCTGGATGATGCTGCGGCGGCGGTGCCGTTGGGCGATGTTTTTCCAGGATGCAGGAACCGGGGCTGCCAAAGCCCCTCCGCGGCGCCCCCTAGCGGTGGCCGTGGGTGCTGCACACATACAGGCGGCTCCGGCAAGGCGTGGCTGGCTGCGGTCGCTGTCCTTTCAGCACCACGGCCTCGCCCGCCGCCTGCCCTTCCACGCAGCCGCCTGGACAAGGGGGAGGCAGCGGCGAGCACCCAGATGGGCTCCTATGCCCCACTCCTAACAGGGGTTGGGGGGGAACCTGTATCTTCGTTCCCCCCACCCTACCCTCCCTCCCTTTCTCTTGCTGGAGTCCTTCCGAAGGTCAACCTCGGAACCTCCCCGTGGAAAGCGGAGGGACACCAAACCCAGTGCAATTGCTCAACCCAGCAGTTAATGCACCTGCTGTTGCTGCTCTGCATCCCCCCCCCCCATCCCTGAGGCCTCCCCGGCAGTGAGGGGGGGCGGAGCTGTGCAAGGTTGCACCCCTTCCTGCATGCACTCACCGGGCAGGGAAGGAGGGAGGGGCACCTCTTACCTCTCTCCGGACTGCTAGACGTTGCAGGCAAACACGGGGTAGTCTCCACCGCCCAGCACTCTCACCCCCCCCCAGCCCACTGCCCATCTCCCCAACACTGAGGGAGGGGCCGGGACGAGTCTAGTGATTAAGGAGCCGGACTCTTATCTGGGAATACTGGGTTTGATTCCACACTCCTCCATAAAGCCACCTGGGTCACCTTGGGCCAGTCACAGCTCCCTTCTGAGTTCTCACAGCCCCCCCCCCACTTCATAGGGTGTCTGTGGTGGGGAGAAGAACAGAAAGTTTGTCAGATGCTTGAGTCCCCTTGAATGGGTGAGAAAAGGGAGGCAGAAAAACCAACTCTCCTCCTCCTCCTCCTTCTTCACCTCCGTTGCTTGCCAGATCTGGGCCAAGATGCTCCAAGCCAGACAGTGCTGTGTTCACACCAAAGTTTTAATTCAGCTTCAGTCCACTTTCAAAGTGAGATAATGCACCAGAAAAATCAGAAGTGGTTTGCTTTATTTATTTATTTATTTATTTATTTATTTATTTATTTATTTATTTATTTATTTATTTATTTATTTATTTATTTATTTATTTATTTATTTATTTATTTAGAAAATGTACATCCCGCCCTTCACCAAATGGTCCCAGGGAGGGTTACAATGAGATTTAAACATATCAGCCTCGTGAGCCTCCCTTCCTGCCACCTTCTTCTTCCTCCTTCTCCACTGTCTTCTGCACCAGAGGAAAAGGAAGGTGGCCATGTGGACCCCTCTGGACTTTCTGCAAATCAGAGATGGGAGGATTCTGATGAGGATCTCAGAGGACCAGAGTTCATCTTTTACATCAGCTGAGGCAAGAAATGATAAAGTTGTAATTTATCAACCCTGTTTTTCTTGCCCTTAAGGGGACTGAAGGCAGGTGACAATCCTTCTGTTCTTCACCCCACAAAGATACCCTGTGGAGCTGTGAGGGCACAGAAGAGAGCTGTGACTAGCCCAAGGTCACCTAGCTGGCTTCATGGAGGAAGAAGAAGAGTCGGCTTTTCTATCCTACTTTTATCACCCATTTAAGGGGACTCAAAGTGGCTGACAAGCCTTCTGTTCTCCCCACAACAGACACCAGGTGATGTGGGTGGCGCTGTGAGAGCACAGAAGAGATCTGTGACTAGCCCAATGCCACCCAGCTGGCTTCGTGGAGGAAAGCAGACTCAGCCCAGGAGCCTACCAGATAAGAATCCAGCACTCCAACCACAAGGCCAAAATAGTTCATGCTGCAAGACCAAGGTGGAAGAGGAGGAAGAGGAGGAAGCAGCAGGCTAACATGGTTTGGGACCTCTCTAGACCACACCAGAAGGAAGAGGATCAGAGGCCTTCATGGCCAGTTTTCATCTTGCTTGCCACAGTTTTGTGGTTGTGTTATCTTGTGTTCCAAAGTTCTGCTCTGAACCTGAGCTTTTGGGTACAGCCACGATATCCAAAACTTCTAGAAGTTCAGGCAAGTGATGTGCTGAGCATGCCCACACCAAGGCCCCATTAGACCACAACTATGGCTTGACCATACTGGGATTACCAGACACATCTGTGATAACCTCAACCTAGTCTGGTATATCCAGATGAAAACTCACCATAACCTGTTTCAGAAAAACAACCACTCTGAACATGGGTTTCCCTGAAACAGCACTGTATCCTACATGTCTGGACACCACTGTTGTGAGCCACCATGTTGCTCGTGGCCGCCGCACACGTGTGGAGGCCGAAAAATGTGCCATCTATGCGCGATAGTGGCAATTGTGGGTATTTTGCTCCATCTAAATATCTTGATATGCAGGTCACTGTATTATGTAGAGTCCTCTCCCATGCTGTCTAGTCAATGAGCGAGTATTCCAGAGCGGCTTTCCTCCACAATATTGCCAGTTAGCGCTATTTTTGCATAATTCTGGCATCCCATGTTGCAAGAAAGTCTGTGATACATTTCAAGCCCAGAATTCCCTTGTGCTCTTCAGGAGGGGCTTTGGAAATAAAGGAACAAGGCTGTCTCACACTTGGAAACTATATTCAT
This sequence comes from Aspidoscelis marmoratus, assembly GCA_014337955.1. Lineage (NCBI taxonomy): Eukaryota > Metazoa > Chordata > Lepidosauria > Squamata > Teiidae > Aspidoscelis > Aspidoscelis marmoratus. The sequence goes on from MTQE01002217.1 coordinate 12,001,641, forward strand.
ATGTGGTGGACCTGCCCAGTTATTTCAAATTTTTGGTTGATGATTCAAAATAACCTCAATGTAATCATCCCACAAAGAATTATCTTGACACCCACCTTGGTTTTTCTTTTTTTATTCACTGGTGAACATGAAAATCTTGATCATAAAGACCTAATTAAATCATTACTTACTGTTGCTAAAGCAGAGATAGCCATGAACTGGAAGTCAGCCTAGAGGAAAAATGGTTATCTAGGGTTTGGAATATGTTGATCAATGATTTTATTTCTCAACAAATGGACAATATGTCTTATGAAAACTAAAGATTGGCTCACTAAACGCTGGTCCCCATTCTTAAAAGCAGCAAAATGTCACGCAGATCTTCAAATAGCTGAAACATTCCCCCCCAATTTTCTTGAATTTCCGTTTGAAAATTTCATTTCCCCACTTGGTATTTATCTAATTGTTAATGTTATTGAAATTGTCTTATTGTACTCCTTACCTTCTGCAGTTCATTGCTTATTGTTCCTATTCTTTTGTTTGAATTGTTCAAGTTGTTACGTGAAGTTAAAACTGTATTTATATTTACAATAAATGATTTAAAAAAGAAGAAGAAAGAAAAAAAGTTGCCTCACACTTCAGCCATTTCTGCATGGGCTACAAAGTGTTGACATTTATCCATAAGATAGCAGAACTGCGCTAGGCAGATGGCGCAGCGTAAGGTGAGTTGAACACTGGAATCACAAGCAGAGTTGTAGAGACCTGATTGCATTCCAAACAGAAGGCATTTTATTCTTAGTGAGTGTAAGTAAGATCTACATAAATGTGTGAATACCAGTTGCATGCATATAAGAAATAAATACAGGTATACAACTTATTTCTAATGTGAATACGTGGTTACAGCTTGTTATATCTCGCTAATATAAAAGCAGGTAAGGAAGCATACGGCTTCTGGATCACTTAACATCGTGGCTACTATAAGCCTCAGCACAGCTTGTTCTAACTGGCTACTGGATAAACTGCGTACTGCTACTCTCTAATGCTACATATCACACAATAAGATGGATGCATAGAAGCAATTATACTCGTGTGACACTCATGACAACATAGGAGAAGGCAGGATAATGTTAAGCCCTTAATCGGTCAATCCGGTAACTAAGAATAAACACAGAAGTTTTTCACAGTTCTACTTGTTGTCCCACACAGAAATAGCAATTGTTATGGCTGTGTAGCAAAGCGTGATAAGACAGATGGTGTTATTGTATTCTGGTGTTTCTGCAGTGTTTTGCAGGGCTATGCAGGATTATGCAGGGTTTGTCACCTCCGGATTCTGTTCCTAATGGGATCTTCAGGCCCTTACATCCGGATTTCCAAAGGACCCCTTTAATGGTGTCCTCAGACCGGTCGTCCCCCACAAAGACTGGATTGCAGACCACATGCCTGCAAGCTGGATGGGATCCAGGGACGAGCCTAGCGGAAGCAACCTCTGCATGATGCATGCGCAAGCAAACCGTACTGCGCCACCAGGACGGATGTTCCTCCTAACTGGGGCCTCCAGAGGCATTGCAGCGTTTAGCGCCCTGTTTAGCACCCACTGTCATTGGGTGCTAGACAGCATGGGATCTCTGTAGCGATCCGGAACTTCCAGGACCAGAGTCCACAAGGAAGGGATACCAAAGATCCGGATCTTCTTAATCCGGATTAAGAGAGGTATGTGCGAAAAGGCTCTTGCTGTTCCTTTTGAAACTGGAACTGGAGTTTGGAAACAAAGGAGAAGGCATCACATCATGCCGAGCATGTGTGGCAAGGTTTCCTTGGCAACCCATTCCTAAGGTCCGTGACAGGTTCTTCTCAGAGCGTGGCGAAATCTGTGGTGAAAACACAGTTGGAACAAGCAAAAAAGACTAGGCTTCCTAATAGTGGGCTACTTGCCACTTACTCATCTGGCACAAGACTGAGAAAGGCCAAGGAATTCCTCTCAGAATCCCTGCTTTGGAGAGCCCTGTTTCAATTAGAGGTGTGCAAAACACCGTTTTGCTTGCTTCACGTTGCAGGACACATTTGGTGGGCTGCATTTTATACCCTGCAGGCTGGCAGGAGGCAGAGGAAGCCCAGACAGACCCTGGAATGGTTTGAACCACTTGATGGTCATATTGTGCATTTACAACAAGATGTTACTCTGCTCAGATCTCTCCAAGTTCAAGGAGGAGGGATATAAATACAAGGTAAGCTAAGAGAACCACTTGATTTAGTATTTTATAATTTATATTTCTATCCCGCCCTATATCCGAAGGTCACAAATGTGCATGCTAGTGGGCACCTAAGAACATAAGGACCTAATAGGAGCCCTGCTGGATCAGGCCACAGCCCATCTAGT
>MTQE01002217.1:12017467-12034449 GCA_014337955.1 Aspidoscelis marmoratus
GGGCTGTGGCCTGATCCAGCAGGGCTTCTCTTACGTTCTTATGTTCTTAGGTGGGAATGTGCCCTTATGGATCCATCAGATGAAATTAGGATGCAGTTAAAGCACTCAGCCTGTTACTTTGGATTTCCTGAAAGACAGCACCATCTAGTGCCCAAAGGAACTGAATTCCCTACCCCTGAAAATGCCAACTGCGGAATTTACAGCCGCTTTATTTGGCAGCAATGAATAATCTAAGTAAAACTCAAGTTGGCAGCTTTTCCAGAAAAACACCAGCAACAGCCAGCTTACCAGAGACACAGCGAGAATGAAGATAGCAGTTTATGTGATCCAAAGTTTTTGTGCAAGTCTACTATTCACGAATATTCAAATGTATTAAAAATTCGATCGAACCAGACCGAATTTCAACATTCGACTAGAATGCCCACTAATTCTAATATAAAGATTCGAATGAATTTTGAATATCAGATCTATTCCTTCGAATTTTTCGGGCATTCATATGTGTATGGGGTCGTACACGATGCGTACTTGCAGATATGCCTCTTTCCCGCATCTATACGAATTTATATGGACCCGTACGGGTGCATACTGATGCGTGATGCGTACAGGCACATACAAATGTTGTACACATTCGTAAGTGCAAATCTGGTTAAATTTGAATTTTAAAGATTCAAAGCTAGTCTAATTTTTTGATATTCAATTCGAATCAAATCCCAAAAATTGCATTCATGCAAACCCCTAATTATGAGCCAGTTCTGCTCAGCATACGTCAAAAAGGATATTGTGGAACGTGAACTGGAATGATAAAGGGGCTGGAACACCTCCCTTATGAAATCAGGCAGCAACAACTGGGATTCTTCAACTGGGACTCAGTGAGCCAGTTTGGTCTAGTGGTTAGGGAGCCGCTTATCTGAGAATACCGGGTTTGATTCTGCCCTCCCCCACAAAGTCAGCTGGGTGCCCTTGGGCTAGTCACAGCTCTCTTCTGAGCTCTCACCTCCGCACCTGTTACACAGGGTGTCCGTTGTGGGAAGAAGAACAGAAGGTTTGTCAGCTGCTTTGAGTCCCCTTAAATGGGTGAGGAAAGAGGGGTAGAAGAGCCAACTCCTCTTCCTCCTGCATGAAGCCAGCTGGCTGACCCTGGGCTAGTCACAGCTTTCCTTAGCTCTCATAGCCCTACCTACCTCACAGGGGAGAAGAACAGAAGATTTGTCAGCTGCTTTGAGTCCCCTTAAATGGGGGAGAAAAGCGGAGTAGAAAGGCCAACCCTTCTTCTATTTTTCTCACACCATCTTTAACACAGTGGTGTCCATGAAATGAAAACTCAAGGCACTGATCTTGTGCTTCACGCCATCAGAGCAGTGCAAACCTTATCGTTGGGACTGAGAGTGTGCCATCCCTGAGTTTTCCACAGTCATTAATCATTGTCCTCGGCTATGGAGTCTAGGACGTCTCAAGGGCAGGATGAGGAGGTTTAGTGCAGGAAAGCAATTTTCTAACTGCTGAGTTCGGCACAAAGCGGCTATGGAAACAGTGGGCTGTGGGGCTTTTAGACCAGAGGGATATCATGGGTGTGTGTTTCAGGTTGCATTGTTGTTGGGTGCTACCCAGGCCTGGCCCTGGCTGACTGCACGCACACCCTTACGGGCACCTCTATGCAGTTTTCTTGGCAGAGATACAGAAGTGGTTTGCCACTGCCTACTTCAGAGTACATCTGAGTACTTCTGCCGACTTCTGGCGTGCCAGTTTGGTCTAGTGCTTAGGGAGCCTGGCTCTTATCTGGGAATAAGATTCTGCACTCCTCCACTAAGTCAGCTGGCTGACCTTGGGCTAGTCACAGCTCTCTTCTGAGCTCTCACCGCCCCACCTACCTCACACCTACCTCTCTTTTGGGGAGAGGAACAGAAGGTTTGTCAGCTGCTTTGAGCCCCCTTAAATGGGTGAGAAAAAGCCAACTCTCCTCCTCCTCCTCTCTGCTTTCCAGGGTGTTTGCTATTCCAATGAGCTACAGCCCCTCCCAGACTAGACCGGGCTACATTGATCCAGATTAAGACTTCCCTTAACCCAGATTGCGCTCTTTCTAGTACAGACGGATGCTGTTCCGAGCTGCAGCCGCTCCCAGACTAAAAAAAAAAAAAAAGCTAATTCAGTGCTGGGAATAATTAGGAAAGGAATAGAAAACAAGTCAGCAAGTGTCATTTTGCCCCTTTATAAATCTATGGTGAGGACACATTTGGAGTATTGTGTACAATTCTGGTCACCACACCTCAAAAAGGATATTGTGGAACTAGAGAAGGTGCAGAGAAGGGCAACCAGAATGATTAAGGGGCTGGAACAAAATCCCTTACGAAACCAGGCTGCAACGTCTAGGCCTCTTCAGTCTGGAGAGACGGCGTTTAAGAGGGGACCCGATTGAAGTATATAAAATTATGCACAGTATAGAAAGGGTGGATAGAGAAATTTTCTTTTCTCTATCGCACAACACTAGAAACAGGGGGCATCTATGAAGCTGATGGGTAGGAGAGTCGGATCCAACCAGGGGAAGTATTTCTTCACACAGAGAGTCATCGGCTAATGGAATGTGCTGCCGGAAGAGGTGGTGACAGCTACCAGTCTAGATGGCTTCAAGTATGGTTAGACAATTTTATGGATGACAGATGTATCAATGGCTACTAGAACGAGTGCCTAGGTGCATCTTTCAGGCTGGGGAGGGGGGGAGGGACCAGGGCGCTTCTAAGGCCACCTGCTGGGACTCGAGAGCAGAAGGTTTGTCCTTGTCTCTGTTTGAGATGCCCATGAGCAATTGGTGGGCCACTGTGTGCGACAGGATGCTGGACTAGATGGGCTGTGGCCTGATCCAGCAGGGCTTCTCTTGTGTTCTAAACCAGGCTACCATTAATTCGGATTAAGACCTCCCTTAATCCAGATTGTGCTCTGTCTAGCACAGACAGAGCAGCCCCGTGGGGGTGGGGGTGGAGGCAGCACAGCTTCATGGATCCGCATTGACATGCAGATCGATGAGGCATAAACGTGAACCACACAACCCCTTAATCCGAATTCAGGGTCAGTGAAGACAGGCCCACACATCCGTCTTCATTGCTCTCCTGAATGTGTCAGTGAAAGTGGTGCCCAGCATACCTAAACGGGGAAGGGGGGCATGAAAGAGACCATTCCATTGTCTGGGGGGCCACCACTGAGAAGGACAGGAACTAGATAAGCTGTTAATGAGGATTCTTCTTCAACTCTCTGGCGCAGCCCCAATTCCAGTGCCCCATTTGGGAGACCCTACAAGGCACCCCCCCGAAACCCCCTGGGACCCAACACCCAAATCCGAATAGAGCATGCGCAGTGAGCACCCAAAGAGCAACGTCTATAAGTGCCATGTTCCGCCTCGTAGTCTTCAGAGGGGCGGGGGAAAACAATGACGTCACCGTGACCACGCCCCCTCTCGTCGCTTCTTGAAAGATGAGAGGACGGGAGGACGGGAAGAGAGAGAGAGAGGCGGCCATCCTCCGAGGTATGGCTGAAGTAGAGCAGCAGCCGCTCTAGGCACCAGCGACTCTCTCCTGTGCCGAGGGACTCCGTCCGTCAGTCAGTCTGCGCACGCGCGCGCTCCCTCAGAACCGAAGCGGCGACGCTTTTCCCTCACGCGCCTCAGTCAGTCAAGTCAGTCAGTCAGACGAGGCCACTACGTGAGGAGGCGCTTCCTTCTTTCCGCGTCCGTGTGGCTCTCTGGTTCCCATACGGATCTGGCGGAGGGGAGTCCAGCAGGGACCGGGCCGGCAGGGACAGGGCGGGGTGTGTGTGGCCAAAGCCGCTGCGACCGCGTCGGACTCCGAAGCCTGCGCGCTGAGGGAGGAGGACGGACCGCGCCTCCTCGTCTTTGAGGGAAGCAGTAGCAGCAGTCCGCCTCGCCCCCCCCCTCCCGTGGTGGGACTCGTGGACGGCCGTTGGCCAATCCCGAATCGTCCTAGGGGAGAGTCCTAAGTCAAGAAGGGGCAGCCCCCGAAAAGACCCTGCTTTGTGTCCCTCTCGGTCCCGCTCCTCCTGAGCTGTGGTAATACTTCAGGGGTGTTTTTCCACTGTCATTAAAAGTACCCATTAATGGGTACGAAATGGCATTGTACCCATTAATGGGCACTTAATGGGTACTTCTAGTGAGTGGAAAACACCCCAGGTTTAATCCGGCTTCAGTCCACTTTCAGAGTGGGAGAACACCTCAGCCAAGTGACAAGCTGTTTTCAATCAGTGCTAACTCAGAAAATTCACCTTTGGCATAGATAATGTGGAAAGGAAATTACTGGCCACTTGGCTGAGGTGTTCTCTCACTCTGAAGGTGGACTGAAGATGGATTAAACTTTAGGGGTGACCACAGGCAAGGTTTAATCCAGCTTCAGTCCACTTAGGGAGTGAGAGAATACCTCAGCAAAGCGCCAACCTGTTTTCTTTCAGTGTTAAATAACTCAGAAAATTCACCTTTGGGATAGATGATGTGGATAACTACTGGTCACTTTCATTATTTGTTTTCTTGTTCTGAAGGTGGACTGAAGCTGGGTTAAACCTTTGGTGTAGATGGGCCTAAAGTTGTTATCTCACACATATCAAGGATCTGTGTGTAAATGAACCCTTTTGTCTTGTGCTGAGGGTACAAAGACCTTTATTTTGCTACACTTCATTGGCAACCTCTGATTATCTGCAAAGTGAAGTCTTCTTCCTGGGCATCTTTCATTTTGTTTCCCACAATCAGGGATGATGAATCATTCTATCTGCTTTCTGTCTGCCAACTTGTCTGGTTAAGCTGTGGTCACCCTTAAGGTTTAATTCAGCTTCAGTCCACTTTCAGCGTGAGAGAACAGTCAGCAGGTTTCAGCTTCTCTAATCCACTGAATGCCTGACTTGAGGTGCCAGCAGGGAAGTGAACAATTCCTGGGGAAAGCCATCAATAGATTGGTTTGTGTAACCCCACACAGTAACAGTTCTCTGGGCAACTTGCAAACAAGCATATAAAATAGAAAAATGCAACATTGGGCCTTTTTGCATTTACCTGCTCAGAATGGCCTCATATGCTCTGCGACAATTTGTACATGCACTATGGCATCACGTCCAGCCCAGAGCAGCCTAAAGCATGCAAAGCTGTCCCAGTCATCCATACCTTTGGAGCAATAGAAAGCTCCTGTGTGGTTGAGGTCACCATAGCAATGGCCCAGCACCACACCAGTAGTTGCCCGTGGCCATTGCTATGGCAATGCAGATGGTCTGAGACAGACCATTCACACTACAAGGGTAGCTAGCTGGTTGAGGACAGTGCCAGCACATGTGGTGTGAATGTTGGCCACTGTCCCTGAGGGCAAAAAGCCACATTGAAAACTAAATTATGAAGCAGCATAAAAAACAGGGTGGTGGTGGTGGTGGTTTTTCCTATGAGATTGTGTTTCTTAAAATGCCAGGTGAATATAAAATTCTTAATCTGTTGATTAAAAGCATATCTTGAAGGTCATGGACTTTTCTGGACAGCTTCAGTATTTTCACTGAGAGAGCACTTTCCCTAGTGGCCTCCAGATGGATTTTTTTTTTCCTAGTACAGAATTTTTAAAAGTACTTTTTAAATCTGTTTTTATTATCTCTGATTAGGTGTGTTTAATTAAAAGCATCATCAGGCAAATAAACTCAGTACAGCATTTCTTCCCTTTTCAGTATACTATTTCTTCTCTTAGGCCCTTTTTCCACTAGGTCTTATTCCGGATTATATCCTGAATAGAGACCTGGGGAAGGTTCGCACTTCCCATCCCATTTGGGGGATAGGAATAGTGAATGTCCACAAGTGTTTAATAGCATTTGCCAACCCACACACCCTATGCGTCCGGAGGACACTTACCTGGTGCGTTCACGTGGTCTGGGCGCTGCCATCTTGGTTCATGGTTTTGGCGTCACTGCGCATGCAACAATGCCATCACCAGAACAACAGTGACGTGCCCTGCATGTAGAGTGATGCCATCACGTCGTGTGATGCGCCAGTGCGCTTGTAGGGTAAGTGCATGTGCAAAGCATGAAATGGTGCTCAACACATAGTTTGCGCTCAGTGTGCTCCTGTGTGAAAGGGGCTGTTTCTGAGTTGGAAATGGCCCCTTCACGTGCAGGTGCTCTGTCTGGGAGCGTATTGCACCCAAACTATGGAGCGAAGTGCAGGAAGACCCCTGTTCCTTGCATGCTACAGTAGTGAGCACCAGCATGCAGGTATCAGGTCCCTAGTCCAAGAAACAAACAGAAAGAAGGCCTGGTACAGAAAGGGCTTGTTAACCACTAATAAAAAGTCACCTGTTGTGGGGGCGAGGAGCAGAAATTAAAGTAGATAGTGCTCTGCTTAAACTTTCCTCAGTTTGCTGTGTAAAATGAGTGTGCCAATGGAGGCTTCCAGGAGCACTGTAGGGTGTTTGTGACAAAGCACAGAAAGGCCAGATAAGACTTGGGCTGCATTCGCAACTACGTTTTTTTAATCCAGCTTCAGTCCACATTAAGAGCAAGAGAACACACCAGGAAAGGGTCAAGCCATTTTCTTTCAGCATTATCTAATTCAGAAAATCCATCAAGTAGAAAGAAAATGACTGGTCACTTTGCTGATATGTTTTCTCATTCTGAAAGTAGACTGAAACTGGATTAAAACTTGGGTGAGAACACAGCATAAGGATCGTTGAAATAAAGAAAAATAAAGGTGGAATTCTTTGATTTTTATTAATTAAACAGCCCACCATATTTATTTATTTTTTGGGGGGGGAGTTTACACTCAGTAGTAATTTTGTGTCAGAATCCTTTTGATTCAAAATTTATACACTGTCATACTGGGGCAGTTAGAATTGTTTTTATTCCTTTTGTTATTTGTTACTAACAAAACTAACCCTTGGCATCAATGTGTGTTTTACTGTTCTTTTCCTCCATTTAATGTACTCTTATCAAATACCACTTTGGTAATCTGTGGGGAAAGTCTTGAGAAAGATATACATTTTATTTGATTTAGCATTTTACAAATTTCCCACTGTTGCTGCTACAACTGTCAGAAAACATACAAAAATGTTGGCTAAGGACATTCTCTGGTATAATAATATTTTTCATTAGTTTAGCTAGTTTCTCTCGAAGCTTGTAACAGTTTGAGTTTATTTGCTTTGCATGCAAATAGATCACAAATATAATGAACTATTTTATAGTCACAACTGGCAATCACTTTTGTTTTTATAGAAAGCTTGTGGTCATTTAAACATTTTATGAGCATGTGAAACCTACAGACCTAAATGTAATCAACCTTCCTTCTATCCAAACCACTTTTTCCAATTCAAGGTTGGTATTTTGCCTAAGAAGTCTGAAGAATATACACAAATGACACATTCAGCATTTCAAACATGCATTTTGTTTGTTTTCTTTCCTCTTCAGCTCACCAGGAGAACTGGCACACACAGAACTAGCAAAATGTTCTATATGCAGCTGCTTATGAATAAGCGTGGGCCGCTGGCCAAGATATGGTTGGCTGCTCACTGGGATAAGAAAGTGACAAAAGCTCATATATTTGAATGCAATTTAGAGGCTACCATTGAAAAGATACTCTCCCCGAAGGTAGGAAATTAGCTTGAAATGTCCCATTAAAAATATTGGCAGCAAAGACCCAAAGGTTTTATTTAACACCATGAAGAGTGTGCAATTGTTGGTTTTGTTGACTTGAACTAGGATGGGAATAACCCAGGTTCTGCTCCAAGGACAGAAAATATATTTATTTTCTTGCATTTATTCATCTGCTAGCCTGGGAATTCCACAGGACAGTTCTCTGAAATATGCTAGAAAAGGACAACAAATAAGAGGACAAGTGCTTTGCCAGGAATAACTGGGAAGGAATTTAACATTCTTCTCCAAAGGCTCAATCCCACTTACCCCAGAGAGGCATGAGAATAAAGGTTTAAACTGTGCCATTGTCTCCTTGGTATCACTAAAGCAATATTAATGAAGTAGGAGAGGGGCCCAGAAGCGGAGTTAAGCATGAGGCACATAGCTCTTAATCAAAACAGTATGAAGGCTTGTTTCCACTCATGGAATAAAACACTATATACAGCACTGTTTATAACGCTATTTACAACGCTATATAAAGCGCTTTAAAATGAAGCAAAGGAGCATCTGGCAATCGGAGTCAACCCAGAAATCAGTCCCCCCAGGAAAAGGATTAAAACCACTTCCAAAAATCCTATTGGGGAAAGTGAATCTTTTTTCTCCCCACCCTTTGCCCACTCTCTCTCCCCATTGGGTTTGATCTGATGATGTGGCCAAGGGGGGAATCCCAGCCCCCTCCCTCCTGCTTTTGCTGCCGCTGTTTGATTCTCATGGAATCATTATTTGTTTTTTTTTTTAAAAAAAGTGCGAGATGGAGCCCCCCTCGATTTTGACCCGATGTCCTTCCTCCCGATCACAGACTTGCTTAGAAGGAAAAATAAAAATAAAACACACACAGCGCGAGTGGTGGGGAAGGCTGCTGGCTGGCAGAGGGAGGGTGAATCCCTGGCTGGGGGTATCCAGGCAGACTAGAGCCAAGGGAGGACACTGTGTCTTGGTGGCAGTGGCAGCTTCTGCCTTCTTCTTCCCCTCCACCAGCAACGCCCAGACTCCCGGGGAGCGCCACCCCCTGCGCGCTCAGGGTGCATGGCAGCGGCAGCAACTCAAAGCCCATTTGCCCGCTCCACCTCCACACCCACCATCCCCAGCAGGAGTTTCCGCCCCAAACACCCTGGCTGGCTGGAGGGAGAGGAAGGAGGGAGGGACGCCCTCTCGCTTCACTGGATCCACCCTCCACATGGCGGAGAGACTAGCCGGTTAGAAAGACCGAGCAGAGGCTGGACAACCTCCTCCTCCCTGCCCAGGCGAAGCAAGGCTAGGCTCCCCCTGGTTCAATGCAGTGTTCACATTGACCTGGCATTTTAACTGACAAAGGGCTGTTCTGCAGGGTGAAATCCCTCCCATTTCATGACGTATTTACCCAAATACTGCTGTAGCGTTCCCGCAGCAATAAGAAGCGTTTTAAAAGCAAATATGGAAAAAAACACCTGAAAAATCAGGTGTTTATTTATTCCATTTTTTAGCCAAATAATCCTCAAAATACCCCTAAAACTGATTGGGAATGGGGGCGAAGAGGATCCAAACCATTTGTAAGCTGCTTTAAATGATTGGGGGTGGGGACGAAGAGTATTCAAACCATTTTTAGACTTTTAAAGTGACAATGGGAACTCACCCTGAATGTCAAACACCATTGGGTTAAACAATAAGAAAACATTGTGATGCTTTGTAACTACTGCAAGGTTGTTTTCCCCCCAGACCTGAAACTGTCTTAAAATATATATGACGTTTTCAAATTCCACTTATTTCTATATTGGAGATTGCTTTTATAGTTCGTTGAACCACTGGGTGGTATTCCCAGGGGGGAAATGCCTCCTCTGTTATAAAGTTGGAAAAGCCCTAAGATCATCTGGAGAGGTCTTAGGCCTTGTTCCGACTGGTCAAAAAAGTCTGGGTTTTAGCACGGATTTTTTTGACCAGCACTGAGTGCTCCTTGCGGCTGTCCAGACTACATTGGGGCAGCAGGGAAGCAGCAGCTGTGTCACTCTCCACAGCGAGAGGGAGACAATGACAGACACACCGATCTCCTCCACTGCCACCCACCGTTTGCCTACCCCCACCCCACCCCGTTCCTCCGTCTTTCCTTGTCATCCCGCCATTTGCCTTCCTCACCGTACTCCAACAGATGGAGGAATGGGGTCGGGGGAGGCAAACGCCAACAGGAGATGACAACAGACGGAGGAACAGGGTTGGGGGGAGGCAAACAGCAGTGGGAGACGACGACAGACAGAGGAGTGGGGTGGGGGAAGGCAAACGGCAGGTGGCAATGGAAGAGATCAGTGTGGTGGCAGCATTCCCATTAAAAAATATTTGGATAATTCCTGGATTCCGCAGCGAGTTCTTTTATAATCCAAATAGGGATGCCTCGGATTTTTGGACACTTAGTCTGCAGAAATGGGGAATCCCTTGAAAAGTGTCGGGACACCGGGGACTCAAGCCGAATTCAGGCCGGACCAAAACATCAGTCCAAACGCAGCCTTACTGCGGGTTCCACATAATGCAGAACACCATCTTGAAATTGCTTGCAGTCTGGCCTTCTCAGTGGTGACACCTTCCCCTTGGAATCCCCTCCCCTCTGCTGTTCATAAGGCACCTATGCTTACAGCTGACAGGCACCTATTAAAGACCTGTATTTTTATGCAGCTGTTTCTGGTGTGAACATTTCTTCCCAGCCCACTCAGTTTCTAATATGCTTTAATTGCTGTTTTTACTTTGTTTTTAATGCTTTGTAAGCAACTCTTGATTTTGTTTTAAAAAATGGAAAGCAATATAAAAGTGCCTTAAATAAATAAATAATAATAAATATCTGAAGAGATGGAACTGGAGCCCAGACAGGGAACTGCTTTCCAGTGTTCTAAAGAAACACCATCAGTCAGATGCAACTTTATACATTGTATGAGTTTTTGAAAATTCCTAATGTTAGTTAAAGCCTCCCTGCATGGAAACCATTTTCATGCATTATAATAATGATGCCTCCAGACAGCAAGAAACAATCAGTAGGGTCTAAAGCAAATTCTTCAATTGCCTCTTGCTGCCCCTATCAGACAAGGCAGGCAGGTGCAGTTTTACCTCATTCTCTTGCAAACCAAGACCCTGCCAGAAGCTAGTCAAGTGCCTTATTTTTGTTTTTCACACAACTGGCTGACTTCTAGATATTTGTTTCCAAGGGAATGAGAATGAAAGCCAGCAACAAAGAGGTAAGTGATTGCTATTGCATAAAATCCACCATTGTTGATAGATTTCTTATAAAAGTGACATTCAGTAGTGACATTATGGAATATATCCTCGACAGATACATGTGGCATTCGCCATACAGTCCCTGGCAAATCAGTCATGAGTTTTAGCCCGTGTTTGGAAGCACCCCAAATCCATGAGACTGAGTAACTTTTTCACCCAAGTCTTTGCTGTTTAGCTCCCTCCCAATGTTTTGCCCAGCTAGCGTAGAAAGCTGTATTTTGACTGTTGTCTTTTAATAATTTATTATTTTTATTCATGCTTTATATTGCATAATGTATTGAATTCTGTGGCCCACTTTGAGATCTGCGTAAGGGTAGGATAGAATTATTTAGAAACAATAATGAATAATCTGATTTATAGGCTTCCTAGAAACACCTGGTGGGTGCACTGCAGACTATTATTATTATTAGTTTATTTCTAAAGCGCTGTACATGTACTCAGGGCTGTACAAAATAAAATAACCAAAGATTAAAAGTAAAAGGGTAAAACCTGCCACATGTCAGTTGCCACAGCAAGGTGACGTGGCAATCGCACATATCCAGCCCTTGGAGAAGTGCTGGGTAAGTTTCAGATGCATTCGGTGTCACAAAGTGCAGATGCCTGATGCATCATCGTACCTAGCCAGCCTTCTTATCAGGCAAAGGTGTGAAAAGGCTCTTGCAGCCTAGGACTTTGAGGGCACAAGAAGATGGCTTCCCTTTTATCTTCCTGTGGCAATTTTGTACTTCCCGTCCACTGGATGGGAAAGGAGCACGATTAATCAATGTTGACTAGTGCTCACACCATATTGGCTGCAGCGCCCTCTGTGACTGAGTGTGCATCAGTGCCATCACCATGATGACACTGACCGCAGCACCTCAGATGACCCCAGAGCACCGGAAGAGGTGCAGATGGTCATGTCACTGGACGCTCCGGGTAAGTTTCTGGTAAATGTTGGTTAAATGGTGGAGCATGGTTTCGTGCTTTACACCTAATCAACAAGCCAGGAAGCCACAGCACGCTCGGAGGCTGTAGCAGGCTCCTCCACATGTGGATGCTCTTCACCAGAAGTTCACTAATTATTCACTAGAGGCTGAAGTGCGAAAAAGTCTAAGATCTGCAGATCAAAACGTAGTTCACAGAGACCAAAAATATTCCACTGGATATTTGTCCCTCCTTCACCACCCTCACTGAAATACTTTGTAGGCTACTACAGACTGGATCATTGTAAGAAGCAAGATCCAAGACTGAGAGCTAGTTTTTTTATTATCATTTCCCACAAATACTAACCCTATATAACACAAACATTTTCCCCAAGTTCAAAATTGCTCTGCGAACCTCAGGACATCTACTGCTGGGAGTGGTACGAATCTATCACAGAAAAGCCAAATATCTTTTGGCAGACTGCAATGAAGCTCTGCATAAAATGCAATCATCCTTTCGTCCAGGTAGGCTTCTGTCCGCTGTTCAGTTGAGATTCCTTACTAACTGCCACACAATTCAGTCTCTTTTGTTTGATTACAGCTCCAATCTTAGGTCTTTTCTTCACGGGCCCTTAATCAGAATCAAAAGCTTGTGTAGTAAGGCTGTGGGCTGCATAGATATGCATGTTTAAGTGAATCTAGGGCCGCATCTACATGCAAAGAAAAATCCGGCAAAAAGCTTCTTTTGCCTCTGAGTGTCTCCATGCGGAGCTTTACTCCGGACTTACAGAGCCACAAAGGAGGAAAATATGCGGCAGAAAATCCCCCCTTTAAACAAGACTACCTCCACACTTTTGGGAAGCCGTGGGTTTTCCTGGGAGCATGGAGACGTTTTCTCCACATTTCCCATATTCCACTGAATTTTTAGGCATTTTTGATCCCTGCAGAAGAACTGGCTGTCAGAATCAGCTGCCTGCATTCAGCTGGCACAAGGGGAGCTCCAAACTGTAACACTGTTTCACTTCAGAGGGGGAAGAGAGATTTTGTGCTTGCTAACAGGGAAAGGTGATACTAATTATCATTATCCTTACCACAGAGATTGTTTCTCAGCAAGCAAATCTCTCTCTCCCCCTCCTAATAATGCAGCCTCCAAAGTGAAACAAAGTTTCACTTTGCAGGTCTGGTTCTGTGCTAATCAGCTGCCATTAGGTGAATGCAGGCAGCTGAATTTGACAGCTGAAGGGAGCTTGCCTTCCAGTTATGCTTGTAACTATGTTGCAAGCGTTAGTTATGGAGAGAGTGAGCTGCTTTCAGTTAAGCTTGTAACTGCTTTTAACTCTTGGCAGCCAATTAAAGGGATGATCTCTGTTGTGTTCTGGAGGTTCAATTGAGGTTTTTGCCTGTCCTGGCTGCAGCGGGCAGGGGGTGGGGGTAGGGAGAAAAAGATGCAGGCTCACAAAAAGTGGTTTGCATGGAGACAGGAAAGTACGTTTTAAATCTGTGTTGGCCTAAACCACATGGGGATGCTTTATTTCAAATTACAACCTGCATTTTTAAAATCCGACACAAGAGGGAAGCAAAAAGAGAACATGGAGACACGCCCTAGGTGGCCATACCCCCTGCTGGAACCCACTGTCCACTTTATGTGTTCAGGGTTATGGGGGAGAATTTTTGGCAGGACACCAGCTGCAGTAAATTTGCAAGGCACTTTCAGGACAAGGTTGGTCAAATTCACATGGAATCGGATTCTACAGCTGGAAGTAGTTTGATGGAGGTGTCCAGAGCTCTGTTTGGTCCAATTATCTTGGATCAGTTTCAGTTGTAGTCTGAGGAAGTGGACAAGCTGCATGCAGGGGTTTGGCCAACTACCTGTCTCCTTGCCCCTCATGGTTAATAAAAGCTAGCCAAGTGGGTATGGCTGGGTGGATCCAGGAGGTTATAAATGCCTCTTTGTGGGAGGTACCGCAAGCTCTTAAGGAAGCTGTGGTGCACCCCAGCCCCTTAAGAAGACCTCCCTGGATCCAGAAGTATTGAACAACTATCGCCCAGTAGCCAGTGCCCCCTTTTTGGGGAAGGTCTTGCAGAAAGTGGTGGCTATACAGCTGCAGGCATGTTTGGATGAAACATTATCTAGACCTACTTCAATCTGGGTTCAGACAGGGGGGTTGGCACTGAGACTGCCTTGGATGCCCTGATGGATCCCCTTTACCAGGAGAGGGGCAGGGGCTGTCCTACCCTGTTGGTTCTCCTTGATCTCTCAGCAGCTTTTGATACCATTGACCATAGTATCCTACTAAAATGTCTTTGGGAATTGGGACTGGGAGGTTCTGTTTTACAGTGGTTCTCTTCCTATCTCTGGAGCAGGTCCCAGAAGGTAGTAATGACTTCAGTTTGAGGCCCTGGGAACTTTCTTGTGGAGTTTCCCAGGGGTCAGTCTTGTCTCCTATGCTCTGTAATATCTATGTGAAGCCACTGGGAGAAGTCATTAAGAGTTTTGGAGTCAGGTGTCATCAGTATGTTGATGACACCCAACTCTATCTCTCCATTTCTTCTGAGTCAGAAGAAGCAGTTGAGGTCCTTGATTGCTGCCTGGAAGCAGTAATGGGCTGGATGTGGACCAATAAATTGAAACAATCCAGACAAGATGGAGGTACTGTGTGTCACTGGGTCCCAAGTCCAGGGAATTAAAGGGCACCCAATTCTTAGAGGGGTTTTGTCCCAGAAAAATCAGGTGTGTGACCTGGGAGGGCTTCTGGATTCATCGCTGTTATTTGAGTCCCAAGTGGCAGCGACTGCCAGGAGTGCCTACCATTTTCTCCATCTGATCTGCCAGCTTAAGCCTTAACTGGATTGGGATAATTTGGCTACAGTGATCCACGCTCTGGCGACCTCCAGATTAGACTACTATAATGTGTTCTAAGTGGGGTTACCCTTGAAAACGGTTTGGAAGTTGGAACTGGTGCAGAATGCAGCAGCTTGATTGCTGATGGGAGTCTCTGGCCAGCTTTGTCAAGTGCTTTGAGTCCCTTTAAATGGATGTGAAAACATACTTCTTCAAGTATATTTGCAGAGAATTGAGAGCAGGTGATGTTTTCTGCTACTGGATGAGATAAGATGCTGGACTAGAAGGACTGCAACATGATCCACTAGGGCTCCTCTTACATTCTTATAGACAAAACCATGGAGGCCAGGTGTATTGGTGGCTACTAGATTAGATTCTTAGGTGTCACCTCTAAAGACCATTTGCAGGAAGTTGGAAGCAGGTAAAGATTTTGTCTTTGTCTTCTGCTTGAGATGCCCATAAGCAATGGGTGGGCCACTGTGTGAGGCGGGATGCTGTACTAGATGAGTGTGGCCTGATCTAGCAAGGATGACTTCTCTTATTTTCTTTGATTAAGTCCATGATTCCCAATAGACAAGGAAAAATGCAGCTTCCAAATACATATCCATGATAAGAAAACAAAGGAAAGCAAAATCCCCCAAGCTGAAAAAGCATATTGACAGCTTGGTTTTGGCACTTATATCCCATGAATACATTCTCAAAAAATCATGCAGGACTATGTATTTCCTTTTAGGACTTGTTGATCTCCCAAAGGGGAATTCTGAGGCAAATTATGAGGCTATTACATTGCCTGAAGAATTTCATGATTTTGACACACAACTCCCTGAAGTGAAGTAAGTGATTTTCGCTTTTAAAAAATTCCTTAAGCAACGTTTAACTTAAAGGACCCGTAACCATGTAAGTAAAAGGCAAGCCCTGTTGTTTCCTTGTCTCTTTCCCCACTTCTACCCTTGGTAGCAGCACCCTGAGATGCTAAAGTGTTCAGATCTTGGCCCTATCTTCCTAATGATAATGTATGTCTCCATGTTAGTGGGATCTGTGGATAGAAATCCACAGATCTTCAGTGGAGAGAGAGATTGCTTGTACCAACCACTAGTTCATCCCTCCTCCTATACTTTATACTAGTCCAAACATTTTGGTTGGTTTCTGAGAGATGTTGCATATGGAAAAGTCGTAACCATGAAGATCCTGAATAGAAATGAGGAGAGCTACTGTCCTTAAACAGCTGTAGAGAGGAGCTATAACTTTCCAACAGAACCTCATGGCAATAACAGAGGAGCAAGGCTCCAGGTGGAAGCAGTGTTTTGATCTTCTTGAACTATACTTTAGACTAAGAAGGAAAGGCCATGAGTGATATTCCTTGCAGGGCTGTGATTTGCACTATTTGAATACTGCTTAAAAAGTTATAAGCTAAATATGACTATATTATGTAACAGTGCTAGAATGCTTTTGTCAGTCTCTTCTGTGTCCCCATGGGCACTTTAATCTGAATTCTATTCAAATTTGGGAAGGAGTGTCCCCATGGCTACTGTAATTAATCCAAATAGAATCCAAATTCAGCACCCAGTGTCCCCATGCAATTCCTTATTCTCAGATTTTATGAGGACTATCCTGCCTAAATCTGAAGAAAAACAACTCCTGATGAAAACAGGTCTGAGTCCCCTTTTTGGAGCTGAGTCCAATTATTTCCCCTCACATGGGGACAATACTGGGCTATTTGGGGTGGAGGTCTAGCCTTCTGGCCAATGGCAGCCAGCTGTGGGTGGTTTTTTGTTTTTGTTTTTACAGATGTAAAGCTCCCCCCTCCCTTGCCATGCTCGCCAAAGCTCTGTATGGTATAAAAAGGCAGAAAGGAGGGAGAAGGGGCTTTTATTTGTCTTTTATTTAAAGGGTCTTTTAAAACATTTTTGCTGGAATCATGTATTTTTTCAAAAGATAAATGGGAGGTTAGGAACCCTTAAAATACTTTGAAATGATACATTTTATGCACATTTGGCAGTAATCTCAAAAGGGAGAGGTGTGAAAAAGAAAGTAATTCCCTTTGAGTTTGAAGTCCCTTTGCATATGTTTCTTTTATTGCAGGCAGGGTTTGCATGGTGGGGGATTTAAAAGCCCTGCTTTTTACCTTTAAAAATAGCCCCCAAAATTTTATATTGCACTGGGTTCGATGCCTTGCAGATGTGCATAAGCACACTTTTGCCAGTAATCTCAAAAAGGTGTGAAAAAGAAAGTATTTACGACTAGAATTTATTTTTAAAACTTCCGTCTGGCTGCTTTTATTGCAAGCAGGGTTTGCACGGGTGGGTGGGTGGGTGTTAAAAGCCCTGTTTTTGATGTTTAAAAATAGTCCCAAAACCAGG
>MTQE01002217.1:12034730-12049710 GCA_014337955.1 Aspidoscelis marmoratus
AATTTGGAATAAAAAATAGTCCCCAAAAATAGTCCAAACAGGACTAAACCAGGACTAAAACCCTGCATGGGAACGCACCCAAAGTTGTTTTATTTCTCCATAGTGCCATTGATGTAGTCCAGCATTTTACATTGAACCAGAGTAAAGCAGAGAACATCACATTGGCTGAGGAGGATTATACACAGAGTTTATCACTCCAGAGCAACAGTTTTGGTGAGAAGATAACACATTCATAATTTATTGAGCTCTGATTTCACATGCATTTAGTTTTAACTACCAAAGTTGGTGCTAGCTGGGAATTTGTTCTGAAAATAGAGCAACTAATAATTGTTTTTCTGTGTTCATATATTGTTAATAAGTCTTTACTTGATCTCCATTTAATCCGGAATTCCTCTTGACATAGGGACCGCATCCCCACACACTCTATTTAGTTCGGATTGGACTATTTTTAGTCCGGATGCAGGGCTGAATTCAAATTGAGCTGTCCCCATAGGTTTGCTGATAACGTGGTCTCAATTCGAATATGGGTCTCCCCATGTAAACCGTGCTAAACCCCTGCATGGGAGAACAGCATCTTTTTCTCTCTGCCCCCTCTTTCCTGATAGAAAGCCGGGCTGATGTCGGCAACCCCTGTGCTGCCCACTGTAGTGATGGCAGGAAAATACCAGCCAACACCTCCTTCGCCGATTGCAGCACATAGGGCTGAAAGGCAATAAAAATATGATGATAAAAATAATATGAAAAAGCCGGATCACTTTGCAAAGCTGCTACAGGGTTTGGTGGCAGTTTACTGGAGGTGCGCACCTCCGCTCCACCCAGTACCTCAGTTTAGCACTTTAGATTAAATTTTCATGCCTGGCTTGGCAATCAGGGGTGGGTGGAATAATAGTCATGGAAGGAGACTTGTGGGACAGCGATCACATCTTTCGCTGTGAAATGCGGGCACTCCGTTATTGTATGCACACTTCAGAAGCTGCTATTTGTCTTGCACATTAGCCTGTCTTGGCAGTCGGGGAAGGGGGGTGGCATAATGGTTGTGGAAAGAGACTCGTTTCTGTTGAGTCCCCATTTATTGCCAAAAAATGCCCAAGCATTTGCGATCGCCATTGCCCAGGACAGGAACACCGAGCACAGGAAATGAAACCCGACCACTAATGATGCAAGTGTCAATCTCCTTCCCAAATAGCCTGGGAGTGTCCCCATGCATAGACTCAGCCTCCAAAATAATGCAGACTTGGCTCCCAAACTGTAGTGAGAACAGTTTTCTAGAGGACTAAATTTAGCACGGATTTGGGCGATTTGATCCGCATGTAGCCCAGTTAGGAGGCTTTGCATGGGGACACTCCTTACCGAATTCAGATTCGACTCGGACTATATAGTACACAGGGATGTAGCCAGAAAGTCCAGTGAGGCAAAAGAACTTACTATTGGAAACGACTGTGGCTGCCTTCAGATGGTGGTTGAATATCCCCCTAGCAAGGAACAATGTGGGACATTGTACCCCTCACCATTATCCCTTTCTAGCCTGATAGCACTGTAGCCATCTGGTTATTCAGCTGGTGCTCGAATACCCACATGTGTGCATCGGTACCACTATGTTTGTGTGGACCGTTCTAACTTTCATCCATGCACAGTGGATAGAGCTATGATGGTGGCTCTCCTCATAAAGTAAGTAAAAAATGCTGTTGCTGGAAAACCTGCAACCAGTGCTGGTTTTCCCAACAATAGTCCCTAGTGCTTTTAGGCTGGTTGCTGTTACCACCTCTTCTGGCAGCAAATTCCAAAGACTGATGACCCTCTAGGCCAGTGGTTCTCAACCTGGGGGTCAGGACCCCTTTGGGGGTCGAATTACCGTTTCAGAGGGGTCGCAATGAGTCTCCCACCACCCTTCCCTCCCACCTCCCAGCTGCTCCGCCCCTGTGGTTGGGGGTCTCCTCAACATGAGGAACTCCATTAAGGGGTCGCGGCATTAGGAAGGTTGAGAACCACTGCTCTAGGCGAAGGAATACTTCTGTCAGGCTGGCAAAGAATAACCACGAGACTCTTTCTTTAAAAAGATGAACAGTGATTTATTTCAGCTCAGCGTAAAGGCAGGCTTTGTTGGAAGCAGCTTTGAACAGAAAGCCCAGCATATTTATATGTTTCATAGCTGGGCGGGGTTTGGCCTTCAACCAATCAACAATAACTATTTTTCAAACTCAGTTTAAACTTGGAGCCAAAATATCACTCAACCACAGCAGAGGGGCAGAGTCAACTGTCACTTCCAAACAATAGGCAGCTACTATATACATATATACAGAATCACATAGATGGCAGATATCTTACATTCAAATATTATGTCAGGCAGCTAGCCCTGCCTGACAACTTCCTCTGTTTTCCCCATGATATCTTGTAAGTCAGATTGTCTACTGAAGATTCCTGTGCAAAATAACCTGTCACAAAACTGCAGTATCAATGAAACAGGCCCTAGCTACATATAAGCCTTACCTCTTGCATTAAAATAATTCTGGATGAAATTGCATGGGTTTGGGGTTAAGGGTAGACCTAAATAGTTAAAGCGCATCTAGTGCAGTTATTCTCGTGTGAGAGGGGAAGTAGTTGTAAACTCATGCATGTTCCCCGGAAGGAGTGTTTGTGTGTGTCTGTTAGGAGGAACTATCTATACTGCTTCATTTGTTTGTTTGACAGGTGAGGAAACTGAAATTCCAAGGTGCAGCAGTATCTTGAATGACAGCATAGTGTCTGGCTCTGCTGATCTGCTGGTGGACTCCTGGTTGCATTTCACTGGAGAGAAAAATGCATGTGATGAAGATACATACCCCTTAAAATATGATGGATTTGGAGATGAAGGAATTGCAGGGGATATAATTGGTAGGCTTGAGAAAAATCCAGTGTAGTTGAGAGCTTTTCCTGATAACATTGGTCACATCTTGCTGAAACAGTCTGTCTTTTTAAGAAGCCAGACTCAAAATGCACTAACGCCAACCACACCCATTACCTGATAATCCTTCCTCAGTTTGGGTCACTTTACTCATAAGAACATAAGAGGACCCCTGTAGTAACCGCAAAAGCTGCAAAACTTTTCCCCTGGCTTCAGCCTTCCATTTCTCATGCCTCAGAGTCAAAAGAGCAACTATTTTCCTGTCCCATAAGCTTGTAGTGCACACACAGCATCACCAGGGTGCTGGACTCTTTCCACTCCATGCAGTACACAGCATACAACTTCTCTTCCTGCTACCACAGGATGTGACATCAGAAGGACCTCTGACCTGCCCACCTGACCCAGCTCCACATCATTAAACTCATCTTTTTGCCTGCACCCTGCCCCATGACTGGTCATTTAACATCTCCTAGCTGATCAGATCCACCATTAAAACACATGGTGGATCCCAGATAGCAGGGACTCTCAGGTTGACCATCGTGGCAGCCCTTAAACTGTCACCCCATACCCGGCAGCCTCTCAGCTGCACCCTCTGGAACCTTCATAGCAGTTCTTAGAGCTATTACCCTTAATCCGGCAGCCTCATGGTCTCTCCTGGCAATGGCAGCAGTTCACTCTGCTGCTCCCAGCTGTTCCCCAGGCCCCTGGACGTCATCTGCAGAGCTAGACTGTGGCTTCAATAGAGTCCTGCTGGATCAGGCCGCAGCCCATCTAGTTCAGCATCCTGTTGCAGACACTGGCCCACCAATTGCCCATGGGCACCTCAAGCAGAGACAAGGGCAAACCTTCTCCTGCTCTCGAATCCCAGCAAATGGCCTTAGAGGCATCCTTCTTGTCCCCGCGCCTGAAAGATGTACTTAGGCATCCATTCTAGTAGCCATTGATCCATCTGTCATCCATAAATTTGTCCTGCCCTTCCTTAAAGCCATCTAGGCTGGTAGCAGTCACCACTTCTGCTCATACCTTCCTGTTCCAGTTTGGGGTTCCTTTATGAGACTTTTTTAGATCTCCACTCCTCTCAACCATCACAACATCCCCTGCACTCTGATAGGATAAACATTCTGCCACTCAACAGCATGTTTATTTATTTATTTATATTTCTATCCTGCCCTATACCTGGTCTCAGGGCGGGTAACAACTTTTAAAATCCAGCATACCAAAAGAAACCTATATTAAAATGGTTATCACCCATTGGGCGAAAGGGAAGCCAAATTCATGCAGGATTCACCCACTGTGGTACGGCTCAGCCCCCTTCAGCCCTCTTCTCTGATCACACCCAAAAAATTGAAAATGAATTAACACCCTGTAACGGCTGAAGAACTGTAAAAATCATGACTTAGGAAAGTATGACTGAAGGGAGGAAAGTCCACAAATAAAATGGATTGGACTATAAAGGTGTGAGCGGTGAGGACCCAAGGTGGACTAAAGAAGGATTAAAGTGAAGGTGAGACCACACTCTAAATCTCATCTCACCACCCACTGTAAAGGTCCACCATGGATCTGCAGACAATGCCCCAAAAGCATGGTGCCTCCCATCTATCTCAGCTGTAGGTCTCCCATAGATTTGATAGATATACGGATCTGGCATGAGTGATGAATGGCAGGCAAAGTGGATCATTCTGGGAGCCAACTCAGGGATTTGCCCTATTCAAACATTGTCTGGGCCAGAATGATTGCACTACTGCTAAGAGATTCACGCTAGAAAAAGGGCAGCAGTAAGGAATTACAAGATAATTTTTCCCTGTTTCTTCAGTACCAGTCCAAGGTTCCATGGCTGCTTAATGAAATACAGCATTTAATAAAATGTGATTTTAACAAAATACATGCTGGAAATTATGCTTGATTACCACATTGTAACTAGTCAGAGAAAATGGATCTGTCAGATGTTTGTTAACTAAAAGAAAGGAAAAAATACTGGAACCAACCCTTTAGCAGAACTTTTTTTTTATTATTTATTAGTAAGCAGAACTATTTATTTATCATTACTTCTTAGTAGTTATCCTTTGTTCTTAGCTTATAGTTAGCAGATAAAAATCAGTAAGGATCCCTTTTCATTCTTGCCTTTGAAATAATCCCATTTTTATCATCACGCCCAAGACATTTGCTTATAATTGCTGTGTTTAAGGTACTCTAAATTTACACGATTGAAGGTTTCCCTCTAAAAAATTAGAGCTATGGTGATTGTATAAAAGAAATTAGTAAATGTAAGACATGCTTCGGTAGAGCTAGGCGTCCTTTATAGCCAGTTTAATTCTAATTCAGTTGCTTGATAGATTATTTTAACACAAAAGCCAATATTATCTAAATCATATATCTGCTTTAGATGATGTCCTTGGAGCTGAGCAGAATAGGCTTATCACAGATATTAACACGGAGGAAGAAATTATTTTACACGGCAAGATTTTGGATAATGATACAATAGGTAAGTATATAGCTTGCTTTAATGCATTTTTAAATTTATTCTATCAGCTTTTTGTTCAAACCAGTTAAATCACCCAGAAATTGAACTTCCAAAGACTCCCAGGCTTAAGCAGCACAAAGGATTGAGACACCAAAGGCAAACAGATTTATTATGTTAGAAGCTTTCACTTAATAGGGTCCAGTTTATCAGAAGTGAGCTAGTCTGGTCTAGTGGTTAGGGAACCAGACTCTTATCTGGGAAAACCGGGTTTGATTCGACTCTTCTCCATGAAGCCAGCTGTGTGACCTTGGACTAGTCACAGCTCCCTTTCTGAGCTCTCACAGCGTGCCTGTTGTGGGGAGGGTAACAGAAGATTTGAGTCCCCTTAAATGGGTGAGAAAAGCAGGGTGGAAAAAGCCAACTCTTCTGCTTCTGTTTCTCCAACTGGATCATGGAGATTAAAGGGGGGCTTCAATAAGAGTCTTGGCAGTTCTCCAGCAATCTTAGGCTTCCTCCAGACCCCCTGTAAAACCCACAATCCTCTTACTCCAGACATTCCCCTCACATTCCCAGTGTAGTCCTCATTTAGGCAGTGGAGAACCTGATCCGTCCCTATTACAGGAAATCTAGCACTGATGCCAAGTTTCCTGTAATAGTGATGCCTACTTTGACATGTGTCAGCAGCTTTTGCAATTGGAGCAAATGGCAGCTACTGGAATCCAGCCAAGCATACAAAAATCAACAAAAGGAAGTGGGTGGACACTTTGCTGGCTTCCAGTAACCTCAGTTGCTCCAATGGCAGAAGCTGCTCACAAGACACTGAGGTAAGCAAAGGGTTCTTCTCACATCTGGCAGGGAGCAGGGAGAGGCAGTCCTAGGACTTTGTTTAGAGCCTGCATTGCCTCTTGTCATCTGGAGACAGCCTGTTTGTTACTAGGCATGGAATCTGAGGCATAGCCAGGAGGCAAGGAGATTATTGGCATCTGGAGAAGCAATATGTGAACTACCTGGTGTGTGAGATTTGCTAACTAGTACAGCGTGCTGTAGTGCGGTGATGGCCAACCTATGACACGCGTGTCACAGGTGACACACCAAGCCCTTTTGGGTGACACACCTGGTCACCCTGGCACCTGGACGTGTAGTGCTTGCTTGTTCTTGAAGTGTATGAAATACCAACTTTCAATTGAAGATTTAGCAACAAAAGTCACTAATGTAAAGAATTATTTGTTTTTGCTTTTAATAAAATACATATATCAAAAATATAACTTTTCTACTAGAGCTACAAATATCACAAAATTATGGATATTTCTAGATGTGACACAGCACCCGAGTTAAGCTAGGTTTTCTTGTGAATTTTGACACACCGAGCTCAAAAGGTTCGCCATCACTGTGTCTGGAGTATACCATTAAATCTTGGGGAAACAGGCCTGTTCACACTTGGCTTCATTCTGGAATATATCCTGGAATAAGGCCCTGCTGTCCACATGCTAGCGCAGGCTACAGCAGGCCCTAAGTCAGGCCTGCTGGGCTGCATTCACATCTACGGTTTAATCCAGCTTCAGTCCACTTTCGGAGTGAGAGAATACATCAGCAAAGTGACAAGCTGCTTTCTTTCAGTGTTAAATAACTCCGAAAATTCACCTTTGGGGTAGATAATGTGGAAAGGAAATTACTGGCCACTTTGCTGATATGAAAATTGACTAAGACTGGATTAAAACTTAGAGTCTGCATTAGCATGTGGACAACAGATCCCTATCTTGAGATATATTCCAGAATATGACCAAGTGCAAACAGACCCAGAATTCAATTCTTTTCAGCTCTGGAAGCTCAAAGGGTAATTATCCCTCAACTTCACAGGCTTGTTCTGAGGTTAAAAATGGAGAATGGAAAAGATATTTTGAGGATTTGTTCTTTACTCATCTTCAACAAAAGAGAAGGGAAGAAAGAAATTCAAAATTACCACCTTGGGCTATTCAGAGGAAAGGAAGGCTGTAAATGCTAAAATAAATAAATAAAACCTCCAACACCTTACTTACTTAGGAATAAGTGCCATTTAATCTATTTAAAGCAATTTGTTTAAGATTGAATAGCACAGTTTACACACAGCATCTGCTTTGTGCAATTCAGTTTACAGAAAAGCACTTTTAAAAAGCCTCCTTTAATTCTCTTTATTGTAAAACTTCCAGTATTGATGGAGATGGTGAGAAGATTTTTCAGAAGTGTTTGCTGGTGAATATAAACAGTATCAATGTGAATTTTGCTACTATATTGTCCATGGTATTACACTATCTGTCTGTCACCACAAGTATTTCCAGTCTTGATGAGATGCAGAAAAATACAGAAGGGCAAAGTATTGTAGTCGTTAAGATGTAACTTCTACTCAGTAAATATGTATCCTTCCAATATCCTTCATAGAAGGTAACCTTTAGTCTTTTATTGTACACTGGGGTACAGTTTTAATGGGCTTCATATTCATGTTTTGTAGAGACAGGTGGATCAAAGGAGGAAGCAGGGATCCACCAAATGAATGAAACAACATTACTGACCAATGAAGAGGAAGGCTTTGTACTTGAACCAGTTGATGAAAAAGGTTAGATTTGTCAAATTTCTCTTCTGGAAACAGATATAGGATATGTCTGGTGACAAACCCAGGAAAACATTTTAGAAGATGATGGCCCTGCATCCAGAAGTTTCAAGACACCTGCTGGCTAGATGCTCCCCCCCCCCTTTTTGACAAGGTGCGGGAGCAAGCGGTGAAGATTCAACTTCAGATATGCTTGAAACAAACTACCTGTTCCCATTTCAACCTGACTTCAGCCTGGATATAGTACTGAGAGGGCACTTCCCCATGCACATTTTGGTCCAAATCTAAATTGGGTTCAGCAGGGGTCGTCCCCATGAACTTTTGATTTGGTCCGGTTTCCACAGACCAAATCACCCAAACCTGTACCAATTTGGTGTCCCGGCATGCATTGCTTTGTGAGCAGAGCCTGCACATGGGGATGGTCCCGGGCTATTTGGGGAGGAGATTTGTGCTTGCGTCAGTGGGAGGTGGGGTTTCATGTCCTGTGCTCACCGTTCCTGCCCTGTGCATTGGAGATTGCAGCCGCTGAGATTTCTGAGGAGTAAATGGTGTTAAAGCCAAAACGATGAGGGGGTTGAATGGCCTTCACTACTAAGGGGAGAGGATGCGGCATTTGCCGCGGGCAGCACAGGGGTGGGGTGATGTCAATCCAGCTTCCAGTGAGGAGAGAGGGGACGAATAGGAGATGGCGTTGCTCCCCTGTGCCAGGGTTTGGCATGTTTTACATGGGAACAGCTGTATCCGCATCCAGCCTGCATCCAGCCCATGTTGGCAGGAATGGCATGGGGATGGGCACGATTCGATCTCAGTCTTGCACCCAATCACATATGTACCCAATCAGAACTAAATGGTTTGCATTGGGGACCTTGCCAGAGTGTCTTGGGGTGCAAACAGGCAAGGGTTTTTCAAGTTGTTCCTTTAGGGGAAAAATGTCAAATCAGACACACAATAAAAGCACCTTCCACACAGATATTTGTATATGTGGCAGAGAGTCTATGTTAATTTATCACACTCCCCTGGAAGGAACAGATTGTGCAGTCCGGTGGTGCTTGATTCATCTCCATCACTCAAAGCTGAGGTGGTAGCAGTGGCCAAGAATGTTTACCTCCAGCTCCTGTTGGCTGATCAGGAATGCCCCTTTCAGGGCAGAGATAAGGGCCATGATCATACCTTGCTGAAATAGTCCGTCCCATTAAGAAACTGAACTGAACCTGTCCTAATCCTGTTCACACCCACTTCCTGATAATCAGTCCTCAGACTGTCCTTAGCTTGGGCTGCTATGCTCACACCTTTTATGTTATCTCCCCAAGTCTCCTTTACATGATTCTTTAGTTCTTCACCCCTCTTGACTGTATCAACGTCACCTGTTTTCCAATAGGATAAAGGTCTCTCAATCAGTAGTGGCGACCGGGTGTGTTGGGAGTTGTGTGACTCTGACACCCAACACAGGGTACTGTTGGGGTGAGGGACTGTGCCCCCAAAAAGATGCAGAGAAGGCATATACCAACCAGCACACACTTCCTTCCATCTCCACAGTCATTCCCATAGAAAACATGAAAGCCTGCAGTCTGCCATTTCCCCTCAAGCTGCTGAAGCATTTTTTACTTCTCAGTTTTCACTTCTCGGTTTTACTTTTTACTGAAACAAAACATTGTTTCCCTTGCATGTTGCTGAAGGAAAATGGAAGATACATTGCCCTTAGAATTTATACCCTTGCTCTCCCTCCCAACAGTGCTTTTCTGGACATTTGTTTTTTAAATCCCTCCCTGTTTTCCACAGAATCAATCAAGAGTAATTAAAGATATATGATCTGTTGATTTACCAGCCTAGTGCAAAATAGATTTATATTTTTAAAAAATGATGGACAGAGTCCGCAAGCCTGTGATCGGAACAAAGGGGAATGGGGAGCCAAGATGGGAGAGGGTACCATCCTAGGAATGGTGACAAGTAAAGTACAAACTGCTTGGCAAGCAGAGAAGAAGCTCCTAAGGTGATCACACCTATCTGGCAACCCTTGCACATATGAACCTCCGGGGAGTTCAGAAGAAGTTCAGAGGAATGCAACAAAGGGGGAGGTGTGCAGAAAAATCATGTGTGTGCCACCCACAGCCAGGCATTGGGCAGGAGGGAAGGCTGCTGGATCCATCCACCCCAGGAGCATGGTTCAGCCCCCTCTAGCCCAGCTCCCACTCACACATGACAAGAGAAAATGGACTGCCCCCCACCAAGCCGGATTGAGTCCTGTTTAAAAGTGGACTCTGGAGAAGCTGACTGGAGGAAGCACAGGCCACCCCCAAGATGAACCCAGGGGAAAAAAATGTGAGCAGTGTGAAGAGAAGGCAGCAGGAAGACATCTTGAACTACAAGTGTGATCACAATAAAGTACAGCTGGACCCCCGTATCCACTGATCCAGTAACTACACTTTCAGTCTCCTGCAGTGACCGGATCAGCCCCACCCCATCCCTCGCAGGCACCATTAGGCCTACCTTAAGCTCTTCCAAAGCCTGGGACAGGTAGGAATTGGCCCAAAATGGCACACAATTTCCCATAATGCCTTTGAAATCCCATGGGATTTCAAAGGAATTATGGGAAATGGAGTGCATTTCCCAACATTTGCTATTACCCACAGTTTTACGTTATCTGTGGTAGGGCCTGGATGAGGTGGCCCAACTGTAGCTTGAGAACTGCTACTGAAGACCATTCTGAAACTCCAGCTTCTACGGAATGCAGTAGCAGGGCTGTATGTGAGCATCGCTTCCCAGAGAGTCTTAAATGAATGCCACTCCTTGCCAATTTGCTGCTAAACCCAACTGAGGGTTTTAGCTTTTACTTATAAAACCTTAAATGACCTGTGCTGTAAATTTTTAAAGGAGCACCTGTTCATTAAGATCTGCTGGAAAGGCCTTCTTGGCAATGCCGCCAGCCACAAAAGCTAATGGGGTTGGGGCCCATAACCTGTGGAATGGCTTCCATTCTGAGATACATCAAGCAACATCTCTCTATACACTCAGGCGGTGGATGAAAATGCACCTGTATATCCATGCCGTTGGCTGAAGTGGAGCTTTCCCTCTTCCTCTGGGTTTTCACTGTTTTAAGTGGTTTGTTTATTTATTTATTTTTATTTATTTACATTTCTATCCCGCCCCATACATAATTTTATATGTATATATTGAATTGTTGTAACCTGCCCTGGGAACTTGGAGTATAGGGTGGGATATAATTGTAAATGACTGATAAATAAGTAAATAAATTATGAAGATTTTTGGTGAGTGCTTTCCATGAAGATTAATAGTCTCAAAATTAATAAATTCAAAATAGGCTAGGCCTCTTCAGCCTTAAAAGATGGCATTTAAGGGGGGACCTGATTGAAATATATAAAATCATGTGTGATATAGAAATGGTGAATAAAGACAAATTATTTTCTCTGTCGCACAACACTAGAACCAGGGGACCCTCTATGAAACTGATGGGTAGGAGAGCCGTATCAGACAAGGGGAAGTATTTTTCCCCCAGAGGGTCATTGGTGTATGGAATTTGCTGCCAGATGAGGTGGTAACAGCAGTCTGCCTAGATGGCTTTAAGAAAAGGTTAGACAAATTCATGGACGACAGGTGTATCAATGACTACTAGAATGGATGCCTAGGTACCACCTTCAGGTTGAAGAGACAGGCAGGATGCCACTCCAGGCCATTTGCAGGGATTCGAGAGCAGGTGAAGGTTTTGCCTTTGTCTTCTGCTTGACATGCCCAGAAGCAATTGGTGGCCCATTTGATCTGTGAGACAGGATGCTGGACTAGATGGGCTGTGGCCTGATCCAACAGGGCTCCTCTTAGGTTCTTAGATTCTTAATTGGTAACATCTTAATCTGTGCCTATTCTCTGGTTTACCTTATTGAACTTTTGTTAGCATTGCAAAGATAACTTCAGCAATGAGGAAGTGAGGCCTTGTCCAGACAGGGGAAATATAGAGCCATTACAGCACCACTAGTTGGTGTTGCCCAACATATCTGAAGCAACTCCATTATAAGCCCAGTTTTCCCTGCCTAAAAGGCATTAAAGCCCAGAGTTGGTTGTGCGGATTTTCCAGCAACAGTGCTTTTTATTTAAGTTCTGAACAGAGCCATTGTCATAGCTTCATCCACCACATATGTGTTGAGGCCAAAACACATGTACATGCACCCACAAAGATGCCAATATGCATAACGGGCATTCAGAACACCCATATGTGTGGATGTGCACAACAGTAAAATGTGTGAAGACAGTGCCAGCCACAATGCTGTTTAGCTAGGAGGCAATAATTACTGATGGAGGATTTACCACACTATCACCCCCTAGTGGAATATCCAGCCACTGTCTGGAGGCAGTAGATGTTGCTATGTTCTTGGGTTGGTCTTTAACTATTCATTTTTCAGATATTTTTCTTCCTAGTTTCCACAAGGAAGACTGGAGGTAAAAGGAAGAGGAAACTACTTGTCGATCCAGTGAAAGAGCTAAGCAGAAGTACCATGCAAAAGCAGCTTATGAACTACGAGGGCACATTAACCATATTGGACATTGCACCCCCCACGAGAAAACTGATGATTTTGCAAGAGTCGGGTAGTGTGGATAAACTTCTGAGTAGACCTACCCAGCCTTTAAGTAATAAGAATTTGCAAAGGGTAATAGTTTGCAACCTTTTAATGATTTTTTTTGTGTCATTTTATGTCAAATGCCAACTTTTAAAAATTCCATTTCATCTTTTATTTATTCTCTGCCAAAGATGTGCAGGACAATGTAAAGCTTCAAGAATGTATAAATTTAAAATGCAGTATATGTTTTAAAATGTGCGTGAAGCAACAGGCCAAAAGTAGCTCTGCAGCACAAGAGAGACCTGTTCACACTTGACTGTATTCTGGGGCCTGTTGTAGGGTGTTTTTCCACTGTCACTAGAAGTACCCATTAAGTACCCATTAATGGGTACAAAAATGCCATTACGTGCCCATTAATGGGTACTTTTAGTGACAGTGGAAAAACACCCGTAGCCTGCACTAGCCTGAAGACAGCAGGTCCCTATTCCAGGATATACTCCAGAACAAACCCAGGTGTGAATAGACCCCTGCTTGAAGAGGTGTCTTTTCAGTTGTTTTGAAACAGAGGACATAGTAGGGACAGCCACCTTTCCATCAGCAAGAATTTCTGCAGGCAGAGCACTGCTAAAGATAAGGCCGATTGTGTTGGGACTTTAACTACCAAACCTGTGAATCAGCAGGGACCAACCCCTGGAGTGAGTCTATAAGCTCTGTGCTTAATGTCACTCTCCAGGTCGCTTTCTGCAGTCATAGCTTTCTGGACAATTTTCAAGAACAATCCTACATAGAGCTCCTTTCAGCACTCCTAAGAGGAGACCACAAATAACTAAAACTAGGCTGTTCTTATTCAGCCTCTCCCACCAAGGGTGGTCATAAATACTTAAGGCCTTTGGATAACAGTTTGATAAAAGGGGTCTCAGGGCACGTTCCCACCTACAGGGAACCTGGATTACTCTGGTCCGGGTTCTGCTGTGGATTTGAAGTGGAGGCTGGGAACAGCACCAAGCACGCATCGGGTTGTTCCCAAATGGCTCCCACAATTGCGCAGAAGCAGACCAGCGGACAGTGCGGCATGTCAGTTTTTGGACAGGAGCTGCCACTGCTGGCCTCCTCCTCTGATCCTCGGCTGCCTGCGGCCTCCCTTTCCCACTCTCCCCCGTCCGATGCTGCCTCCGAGGCTCTCTCCACACACCCCCATCCGAAGCCGCTGCATCTGAGGACCCCCCCATCAAATGACGCCTCCAATGCCCTCCCCGCACCCCCCCATCTGAAGCTGCTGCATCTGAGGGGGCCCTGCATCCCCCATCCAATGCCGCCTCCGATGCCCTTCCTAGCATCAATAATAGAAGCATAGGTCAGCATTAAAGATAGAACAAAGATTGTTGTAGTCTGTGATACAGGAAGATGTTCATGAATATTCAAAATATTCGTTATTCGTATGAATTTGGACATTCATATACAAATTAAATGTCCAGGCATTTGTACATTAGTATTCGTACGAATATGAATATTTTGAGTTATTCGGAATAATTAGGACATCCGTATGTGTACAGATACGTACACATCACGCATGTATCCATGCACATCTTGTGCATATGAACACCTGGAGTGAGTCTGTGAGCTCTGTGCCAGTGTGGTCTGGCTGCTGTTGCCACTTCATCTGAATTATTGTCCTTATTGTAACTCTCCAGATTTGTTCTCTCTTGACAGAGAACTCTAATAGAAGAGTTAAAGAGGAAAACGTAAATGAAGTTCCACTCTTTTCCATCCCTCTGTCTACTGAGTAACGAGAAATTGACTATTAAGGCTGTTCTCACACCTTCACTTCAAACCTACTTCAGTCCATCTTTAGATCTCACTGTGGACTTTCCACCATCCATTTGGACTTTCCTGAACAGAAAGTTCACAAATAAAACAGATAGGAATGAAAAGGTGTCAGTGGTCAGACCTGAAGATGGACTGAAGAAGGTTTAAAGTGAAGGTGTGACCATGGCTCAAGGGGGATTGAAGCAGGTGGCATGAGCCACACTATATGCTCATCATCGTATAATGTAAGAGGAGAGAAATCTTCCAAGTGAGAACATAGTGTGAAACATAGTGTGAAACATGCCTCAATCAAAGCCCATAACCTGGGCAGACATTTTCTGCCCAGGGAACGGCGAAGGAACATGTGTTGCACGTTTTCATTACTAGGGGAAACTCCAACTGTCCCTCTGTGCCATGAGGCATTTTCAGAGTTCTTTATCTTGCTCTTTGTTTTAGGTGTTTTTGCTTCAAAATGTGAGATTTTACCACCTCTGAGAAGAAGTGTTTCAGTGTCCCCTCCTTTAAAATTTGGGATGAAAACCCACTTTAAAGAGTCCTTAGTACTCCTTGGCTGTTTCAAAATGGTTGCCTTTTGTTGTGCTGCTGTTGCTATTTGAAGAACAGACTTTTTAGATCAGTGGTTCTCAACCTTCCTAATGCTGCGACCCCTTAATGGATTT
>MTQE01002217.1:12060242-12081418 GCA_014337955.1 Aspidoscelis marmoratus
TACCCCCAAGGGGTTGGTCCGTTACCCCAGGTGTTTTGGGGTGCAGGGGGAGTGCAGTCTTTGAAGTCACTTCAAAGTGACTTCAAATTGAATTCAAATTGAATTCAAAGCCAATGTTGGGGGGGTCTCAAAGGTGCATCCCCTCCCCCTAGCCTCCTTTGGACCCCATTGCCTGTTTCCAGTGGAAACAGGCTCCCTTTAATCCGGATTTTCTGGCAGAAGACCCCATTGTAGACCCCATTAATGGGGTCTACAGAAAATTCGGATTAAAGGCCAAAAAGATCTGGATTTCCCCCACGGCAGTTGAAACAATTGGGTCCCAAATGGGTGCTGTAGTGGAAATGGGGTCATCCAGCTCACACCCAAATGGGTCCTAAATGGGTGCAAAAATGGGTACTTTTGACAGTGGAAAAACACCCATTGTCTTCTATTTGTGGAAGTCCAGGCTATCTCTGACGGCAGACAGAGGTGGCCTGTCTCTGAAGACCAGCTTCTGTGGGGCTGTGAGCAGAGCATGCTGTGTCCTTGTGTCCTGCTGGTGGGGGTCACTGTGCAGCTGGTTGCTCACTGGGAGGTGAGACTAATGGTCTAGATCAGCGGTTCTCAACCTATGGATCGCGACCCCTTTGGGGGTTGAACCACCCTTTCATAGGGGTTGCGACAAGTCTCCTGCCTTCCTGCCCCATCCTCACCCAAGCTGCCCCGCCCCCGTGTTTGGGGGTCTCCCCAGCATGAGGAACTGCATTAAGGGGTCGTGGCATTAGGAAGGTTGAGAACCACTGGTCTAGATGGACCAAGGGGGGCTGATCCAGTGGGGCAACTACAAGACCAAGTGCAAATTGGCCTTTGTTTTCCTACAGAGTTAGTCACACACGGACCACTGATTAGGGTAGGCTAAACCAGCTTATTTACTTTTTAAAAAATCTCACTAACCCCTCTGCATGGGAACGGAGAGGCTGTTTGCATGCGCTGCCTGGTACCCCAGCTGATGCGCTAGCCTCAGAGTTAGACATGACTTATAAGCTACTTTGGCCTTGTGGTTAAGGAACCAGACTCCTATTTAAGAATACGGGGTTTGATTCCACAATCCTCCACAAAGCCAGCTGGGTGACCTTGGGCTAGTCACAGCTCTCTCCTGAGCTCTCACAGTCCCACCAGCTTCACAGGGTGTTCTGTCGTGGGGTGAAGAACTGAAGATTTGTCAGCTGCTTTGGGTCCCCTTGAATGGGTGAGAAAAGCGGGGTAGAAGAGCCGCCTCTTCTTCTTCTTGTTAAGGGAAGTGAAGCCTCGGCGGGTGCTTATGAGACCTGCGAGGGCCGCAAGGCTCCCAGTCCGTGCGCGCACGCTCCTGCCCAAGGCTCGCGTCGCTCCCGGTGCCACTGCAGAAGGCCGAGGTCCCTCCGGGGCAGTCGGCTCCCCCGAAGGAGAGACGCCGGCCTCCTGCAGTCCCGAACAGCAGAGCTATCAGCATCGGGCTCAAGTTTCCGCTGCTGCCCCTGCAGCCATAGCATCCCCTTGCAACGGTGCGCAAGCGGCGCATCTCCCCGTCCGTGGAGACGCAGGCGAAGAAAAGGCTCAGAGCACACGCCGGCGACCGGGGAGTGCGTGTGCGTGTGTGTGTGTGTCGCCGGGGGGGGGCCTGGAAGGAGGCCTCTTTCCCATTTCCTTAAGCGCAAAGGTCACCCCGGGCCGCTGCCGCTGGGCTTCCATCGAGGCTTCGGATCCGGCGCGGCGGGCTTGTTGTGTCCCTTTAAGAAGGCAGCGCAGAAGGAACCGCAAAGCAAGGCGCACACGCGCGCACCAGCTGCCTGGGCAGCTCCCCTCCCTCCCTCCTTCTCTTTCTCTCCTTCCCTCTCTCTCCCTCCCCCCTCCCCTCCCCAGCCAGCCCAGCCCAGCCGGTCCGCCTCCTCTTCCCCACGCCGGGCTGCAGGACAGGACAGGATCAGACCAGGAGGAGCATCCTTCGCGAGGCCGAGCAGGATGGAAGAGGAAACGGACGCAGGTGACAATACGGGAAGGTGGTGGAGGAGGAGGAGGCGCTCGCTTTCTGCAAAGGCTGCTCGCGAGCCCGGGCGCCTGCTTGGGGGCTGCAGGGAGGAGGTGGCGGCGCAGGTGGGGCAGCCAGGCGCCGAGGGGGGCTGGCGGCGCCTCCTTTCTTCTCCTCCTGGCTCTCATCTCGCTGCGCCCTCTTCTCTCTTTGCCTCCATCCCTCCTCGGTGACAGGTCGCTAGCGGAGCCGGCTGCTCGCGGGCTGCTGCCTCCTGCCGCCAGTGCCGCAGTGGGGACGCGCGCTGGACCAGCCCCCCCTTCTTCGCTGCCTTCCCCAAGGAGCCCCCCGGGGAACCCGGCTCCTGGGCATCAGCACCGGCCGGAGCCTGCTGCTGAGTTTGCATAGGTAAGGAGGCGATCTCGGGACGGGGAGGCGGCGGCCGCGGGTGCGAGGCTGCTGCCGAGGGCGTGCGCAGGGGATGCGCAGCAGGCGATCGGGTGAATTGGGGCCGCACACGCCGCCTTCTCTCTCTCTCTCTCCCCCCCCTCCCGTTGGCATGCGAAGGGTTAAGCGTGAGTCATATGTCTTTCCCATTTTCCAGCCCCTTTGGCTGAAGGAGCAACTTAGAGGTGATTGTATGCAGTTTGCATGCATGCATTGCACCCAGATCTGCAAAAGGGAGCGCTCCGATTGTTGCAGGAAGGAAGGTGCGTGGGTGTTGTTTTGTTGTTTTTCTCATTGTGCATCTCTCCCTATCTACTTTTTCCCCTCCTTCCTTGTCCTTTCCCCTTGCAAGCAGGTAGAGAGGGCATCTTCGGCTCCAGATTAGACACACCCATTGCACCTTTTCAGGGAGGCCCTGTGGCCATCCCTCCTGCCTGCAGTTTTGCATCCCTGAAGCCTGAAGGGGAAAACAAACCCAGCAGGGTCATTGTTTATGGAGATGCCGAAAGCAGACAGGAGGAGGAGGAACTCAGGAATTGGGCCCCCATCATCACACAGGAAACTGGGCTTTGCCGTCTCTGCGCTTCCCCATTCAAGGTCATTGCTAGATTTCCTCCAACCTAAACCCACACTTTCTAAGGTTAAAATGGTTATTTTGCTGGCAGAACCTGGCTGGGTCAGCAGCAACACCCTGTAAGAGGTTTGTCTGGGTTTCAAGCGTTTCCATCATGGCTAAAGAAAAAAATAAAATAAAATCCCCTGTTTTAGTTTGGGCCTACCCCAAGGCTGGCTCACCACCAAGGTAACATCCCTTTAGCAGGGATGTTACCTCTTGCTCCAATCCATAGTGCTGATATGCAGGCAGAGTGAAATAATGATTTATTTTTAATTTTTTTATGGTTGATCTCAGATTTCTTCCTAATCCTGCTAGGAAATTTAATTGCCTTTGCAATGCCTTCTGGTCCTTGTCTCCTTGATATCCTTTTCTTCTACGGAAAGCAGCTTTTTGCCTTTGGTAAACAGCTGAGTTCTGCTGCCTGCTATCTCTGAGTCACCAGCTCCACTTGGCCCTCCCTTAAGAGACTAGATCCTTTAAAATACCCCAGTAATTAATATCACAGGCACACGCTTTCCTTCCCACACTTCTGCCAAGCGATAAATCCGTCTACTAAGTGATGCCGGTGATAGCAGCTACAAGGTTGCTTGTTTCCAGACCAGTACAGTGTCAAGAAAATCTCATGCTCCACCAAACAAACAGGCTGAGTTCACTGGGACCTCCTGCTATGGTTTGCAGATAGAAAGGACTTTAACCCTTAGGCCTATCTACACCTACATTTTCATTCAGCTTCAGTCCACCTTCACACAGAGAGAACACATCAGCAAAATGACTAGTCACCTTCTTTCCACATGGTTTAGCCTGAAGGTAGATTTTTCGGAGCTACATCACGTTGAAAGGAAACATCTTGTCGCTTAGCTGATATGTTCTGTCACCAGAAGTGTATCGAAGGTAGATTAAAACTTAGGTGTAGATGGACCCGTGGTGTGTGCTTGCATTCAATTTGGTAGGTCTCAGGTGATCTTAATTCATTTGTGCTGTGATCACACCTTCAGTCCATCTTTAGATCTGACTGCTTACACCTTCCAAATGAAGGGTGGAAAGTCCACAAGTAAAAAGGATAGAAATGAAAAGGTGTGAGCAGTCAGACCTGAAGATGGTCTGAAAACGGTTTAAAGGGAAGGTGTGACCACAGCCTTCGTTCTTTTTACAAAAGAACCAAGGCTGTGGTCACAGCTTCACTCTAACCCTTCTTCAACCCATCTTCTGTTTGCAACACTCACACCTTTTCATTTCGGTCTGTTTTATTTGTGGACTTTCCACCCTGGAGAATAGAAAGGATCAGAAGATGGACTGAAGAAGGTTTAAAGCGAAGCTGTGACCATGTCCCAAGTATGGAATATATGTACAGTTGGACCACCCTATCTGATGTGGATATGGCCTGGCTCCTACCATGGTTACCTGAAACATGGATAATCATGAACAGGCCTTCCAGTTCTAGGTTTGTGCAACCCCAGAACCAGAAATGCTTTTCTGGCCTCTGGAAGGCCCATTTCGGCCTCTGGAGAGCATTGGAATAGGCAGGCAAAGTCTCCCAGGCACCCCTTTACATTTTGGGATGGGCTCCGGTGGCGTCATGCACCTACGGTATTTGAACAGTCTGCAGAGGCCGAAATAGGCCTTCTGGAGCCTTCGAGTTCTGGGTGCTTTTTCCTTATGGCGCTCACGGGGATTGGGTTGGGTAGCCATGGTTTGGTGGTAACCATGGTTAACTGAAACTGTGGTTACCAAATCAGTTGATATGGGAGTCTGACTGTATTAAATGTTAATACTGCCAGCCTATCCATTTGTACTTAGAGTTCTTACGTGATCAAAGGACCCAGCTCCTAGCAAATTTAGCCTTTCACAATCCTGGGAGAATTTGCAGCATGAAGCATTTTTAGCATCGAATGCATGCAAAATCTGGAAGATCTTCTGTGTTCAAGCAATTTATCTTATTATCTAATGCACTAATACCAAGCTTCTAAAGATGTGAGGGCATCGGCTCCGTTTCTACTCGTTAACAAATTGATTAATCAAATGCATTAAATTGGTTTATGTATTGCTTCTCCTGGGATCGCCAACATGGTGCCCAGTGGACGCTCATATTCTGTCATCATCATTATCATCTTTGAAATTAATGAGAGAAATGGAACCCACTGAAACATAATCGCCAACTGAAACATTATTAAATTGATTTTTCTCTTTTGCTCTACCGCCTCTTGGCCCCTCA
The DNA here is from genome assembly GCA_014337955.1 of Aspidoscelis marmoratus. Lineage (NCBI taxonomy): Eukaryota > Metazoa > Chordata > Lepidosauria > Squamata > Teiidae > Aspidoscelis > Aspidoscelis marmoratus. The sequence continues at coordinate 12,065,505 of MTQE01002217.1, forward strand.
GGGTGGTTCTGAACACCCAGCATGATTCTCCTTCCTTCTTTAATTTCTGGACAGAAGTTAAACATGGCCCCATATACCCCTTTTCTTGGCTCAATAATAGCTCAAGGTGAAAAGCAAGAGGCTACCAGGAAATGTAACTAATTTATCCCCAGAACCAGCCCCATGGTCCATCTAGTCCTGCAGTCTGTTCTCATAGGAGTCAACCCGCTGAACAGAGGTGGTTCTGCCTGCAACCTCCTCCCAGCGGTGGCCTTTGGAGGTAGGTACCTCCTACTACCATTAGGGCCAATAGCAGTTAGAGCCATTCAATGTTCCATTAATATAAAAATCGTTAACTTCTGGCTACATTTATTCTCAATGTCTGAAAACAGATTTCCAAGAATGTGCCTTGAATGAAGAACAAATATAGGAATGAGAGGACCTATTCATGGGTCCATCAGCTACATGGCATGATCTCTACCTATGGTCTCTCCTTGCAAGTGTTAGAGCATACCAGCCAATTAAAGAGGTCTTTAAGCAGCGTGTGATGGACATTAGGAGGCAAAATGATGTTGCTAGCCTTTCTAACATAAAATCACTATTTTCCAACTCGAAAAATATTTAGTTTACAAAATGCCCCATCAGTTACACCCATTTTGAACTTACTGACTCCATGGTGAAGAATGGGAGATGCCATCAGGTACCTTATGAAGAAAGACTTTGTGTTTGTGGCAAAGCAGTGATCAAAGATCTTTTTCATATCTTGCTTACCTGTTACTTGAATTCTTCCATCAGAACAACTTGTTTATTTATGTATATTTATTTATATTTCTATCCCGCCCTATACCCAAATGTCTCAGGGTGGGTAACAACATTTAAAATCAAATATATTAAAACAGATAAAATCATATATTAAAACAACAGTGTCTGCAAGTGGGAAGGGAGCGTGTATCCTCATTTAACGGAAGGCCAAAGTAAAGAGGTGCGTCTTCACTGCCCTCCTGAACGTATACAGTGAGGGAGCCCGATGCACCTCAGGGGGGAGGCTATTCCATAGCCTGGGGGCCATCACTGAGAAGGCCTTGCCCACGTCTCCACCCGTTCCACTGCTGAGGGTGGTGGGACAACCAGGAGGGCCTCCCCTCCAGATCTTAAAATATCGGCAGGTCAATATGGAAGAAGCTATTCCTTTAGATATTTGGGGCCCAAGTAATTTAGGGCCTTATAAGTCAAGGTTGGCACCTTTGGGCCCCCTTTTACAAAATGTGTTCCACTGGAATGCAGAACATAAGATGACTTACCTTCTGCGAGGAGAAAAGGTCCAGCTTTGTTTTTTGTTAGAGCTGCCCGATTTAGGAAATCATTCACTGAGTTGAATGGGGCGTCTTGTAAGGGTGATGGGGACAAATAATGGTGTTATTTTTATTTTTATTTTCAATTTTATCATATGTTTTATAACCTCTGGCCCCTCTAATCAAGCTGCCTGTTCTCTTAGTGGCCAACCAGGTGTACATGAAAGCCCACCACCAGGACCCAAGTATACAGGTTGCTCTGCTTGCAGTCTCCCAGCCACTGCCCTTCAGGAGCCCAGGAAGTTCCCCACTGGATTGAACCTGAGTGTGTATCTAGTCCAGCAGTCTCTTCTCTCTCTTCCAGCTGCACACGGAAGCCCATCAGCAGGACATAAGCACACAGCTTGCCCTGCCTGCAGCCTCCCAGAAGCTGCCTTTCAGAAGCAGACCATTTCTCCTATTAACAGAGGGAGTTATATGGCCATCAGGGCTGTGGGGCTCAATAGCTTTGACATGATGCAACCCTTTTTTGAAGCCATCCAGACTGCTAGCTGTCAGCATATCTTGTGGTAACCTATTCCAGAATTTAACCTCTGTTTTGGGAAAGAAGGGAAAATATCTCCCTGTCTCCTTGGTCCACAGCATGCATAAGTTTATCCACCTCTGTCATGTCTCCCCATCCCCTCACTCTGGATTTTAAAAAACCCAGAGGTTGCAACTTTTCCCATAGGTAAGCTCATCTGAGCCGCCGCCTCCAATTAAAATTTATCCTATTTGAGATGCAGGGACAAAAACTGCACACAGTTTTGCAGAGGTTGTTTCATCATCTATATAAGAGCATTATTAGTAGTATCATTCTTTTCAGTACCATTTTTAATTAGCCCTAACATGCTTTTGACTGTCTTATAGCAGGTGCACGTTATTTTCATTGAACTGTCCCCCATTCAAGATCTCTTTCCTGATCAGTCACTGTCTGCCATTTTGATTTCCAGTGTTCAAAGATTCCTTTTGGAGCTCTTCACAGTCCCTTTTGCAAACCTGGCTATTCCACTACCTCCCATGGCAACCTATTCCATTAACTGGTCCCCCTCACTGTCAAGAGGTTTTTCCTCATATCTAATCTGCATTGACTCCCTTGAAGTTTCATACCATTTTTTCTAGTCCTCCTATCTTGTGCAAGTGAGAATAGGGACGATCCCTCTGCACTGTGACAGCCCTTCAGATAGCTGAAGACGGCTATGATGTCTCCTCTCAGTCTTCTCTTCTGTAGGCTAAACATTCCTAGATCCTTCAACCTTTCCTTGTAGGACATGGTTTCCAGACCACTAACCATTTTGGTAGCCCTGTCTGTCAATGTCTTTTTTGAATTGAGGTGCCCAGAACTGGACGCAGTATTCTAGATGAGATCTAACCAAGGTAAAGGTAGACCTTGCACTTGTTTGCATTGAGTACCATCTGCCATTTTGATGCCCAATGTACTGAGCTACCTTTGGAGCTCTTTGCAGCCCTCTCAGCATAATCTGGACCCATCAACAAACTTGTCTATCCCACTGGTCATATCTGACTCTAGATCATTCATAAATATGTTCAAAAGGACTGTTCCCCAGACAGAACTTTGGGAGACCCCATTTGCTACATCTCTCCATTGGAAACAAATTCTTATCCACGCCTACCATCTATTTTCTTAACCCCTTGCTTGTCTGTAATAGTACCTGTCCTTTTATTCCATCGCTCTTACTGCATCCCCATGCACATTTTGGTCCAAATCAAAATCAGATTCAGGAAAGGCCATCCCCATGCAAATTGGATTTGGTCCGATTGCCACGTACCAAATTTGGTTCTGGAAAAAACTGTTCTCGCCACGGTTTGGTGGCTGAGCACGCGTTGTTTTGGCAGCCAAGACCGCGCATGGGGACGGTCCCGGGCTATTTGGGAGGGATTTTTTCAAAAAAGAGAAACAATGTATAAATTATTTTGGAATAAATAATAAGCCAGTGCAACTCACTTGCTGCAACTTACAAGAGGGTCAAGAAAAATTAGGTTAAGGTAAAAATGGCAAATAACAGGCAAGTATCAAAAACCCTAACCCACACTGGAAAATTCAGTGTAGCAAATTCAGCAAGCACCAGCACCATATCAGGTTAGAAAAATGAATTGTCACTGTTTAGTCTTTCTAGAATAGACTTAGGAAACTCTCTTTCAATATTTCCAGGTTGTTCAAAGAGGAGAAATTGAATTGGTGCCTTTCCCAAGCTCCTTATTTAGGCCATGGCCACACCTTCATTTTAACCCTTCTTCAGTCTGTCTTCAGATCTGACTGCTCACACCTTTTCATGGAGGGTGGAAAGTCCTCCAATAAAAAGGATAGAAGAAGAAGATTTGGCTTTTCTACCCCACTTTTCTCACCCATTTAAGGCACTCAAAGTGGCTGACAAACCTTCTGTTCTTCTCCCCACCCCAAACACCCTGTGAGCTAGGTGAGGCTGGTTATTAAGGACCCACTAATCCAGATTTAGGGCAGATAAGTACAAAAAGGGCCACAGACCTTTTAAGTAGATGAAGAAGAAGAAGAAGAAAAGTTGGCTTTTCTACCCTGCTTTTCTCACCCACTTAAGGGCACTCAAAGCGGCTGACAAACCTTCTGTTCTTCTCCCCATCACAGATACCCTGTGAGGTAGGTGGAGCTGTGAGAGCTCAGCTGTGACTTGCCCATGGTCCCCCAGCTGGCTTCATGGAGGAGGGCGGAATCAACCTGGTATTCCCAACAAGCCAGATCACGTGGAGGCATCGGCCAGATCAGTGATGGCACTGATCCAGCCTATGCCACACCTTCCCCACTCCTGAGGCATTTCCGCACTGCATCGCGTTCGAAACGGAACGCGTTCAGGCGGAAAGCTTAAGGCAGCTTCGGGCGCTTTCCCCTTTCACACACAGACGCGCCAGAACGCGTGTAAACGCGTTCCGGAGCGTCTGGGTGCGAATGCTCAAAGCGCCCGAAGCTGGCTTAGCCGGCAAATGCCGGCAAGGGGCGCGCAGACAGCCGCGGAGGCAGATCGACAATCAGCTGTTTGTCAAACAGCTGATTGTCAAAGCCGCGCGGCGTCGGAGGCGAGCCCGCAGCCGTTCGGGAGACAGAAGCAGGCGCGAACGCTTCTCCTCCCGAACGGCTGCGGGCGGCTCGTCCGCGTTGGAACGCATGTAGAGCACTTCAAAGTGCTCTACATTTCGAACGCGGAAAAGACAGCTGCGGACACGTCGGAACGCAAGCCGCGCGCGGGCAATGCGGATGACGTGTCCACAGCTGTCTTTTCCGCGTTCCGTTCAGCCCCGTGCGAAAACGTCTCTGGAAAGCTCCATCCTTCCTCAGGATTCTTGGGTTTAAGAGGTGCTGGTTTTGTATCTTGTTAACTGCAGAAGTGTGTGTGTGTGTGTGTGGTGAGGGGGGATATGTGCCCATCTTCCAAGTCTGCAACAAAGTGTGACTCTTTCTTACAAAGTTTTCTGTCCAGGTGGGGGTTTGAAAGCGCCATTTTAAGCCCCCCCCCACATATTTTTGGTAAGTTTTCATACTCACATTTTTTTCCTGAAATGGAACCCCTGCAAATGGTTAAAGATGTAGTGCGAATGGAATCTGTTTCTACAAGGGTAACCACCGAGTTAATAAGGCTTTGAAGGCAGAGTGAACACACAGTGACCCATGGAATTTACTACTGGAAGAGGCTGCGATGGCCATTGGTGGGCCACCGTGTGAGATGGGATGGACTAGATGGCCTGTGGCCTGATCCAGCAGGGCTTCTCTTACGTTATTATAGACAAATTCACGGAGGACAGGCACATCAATGATTCCTGGAACGGATGCCCAGGTACCACCACTGGGTTTTAGAGAGAGGCAGGGTGTATCTCACATCCGTTTGCCAGAAGTCAGGAGCAAGTGGACGTTTTGCCTTTGTCTTCTGCTTGAGAATTCCCAGAAGAAACATTTGGTGGGCCACTGTGTGAGACAGGATGTTGGACTGTGCTCTTTACTGCAGAGGGTAAAGTTATCCCATAAATGTCTTCATGCTCAGAGTTCCTCTATATACCAGTGGCTGGAGAACAGCAACAAAAACTGGCTAATGACCGGTCTGTCGGCTTCTGATAAATACCAGGACCGTGTGCGATCCAGACACTGTGATCCAGACTGTACTACGTTCCCGTCTGTTTCTCACAGAATGTCTGCTGACATTTCTTAAGTAAAAGACTGCATTGCTTTGCCTCACTGTCTCACACACATAATCCCTGGTATCTGCTGTTATGTGCTGGACTAGAAAAACTTGGTCTGATACCTGCAGCACGTTTCTGAGCCTCCTAAGAAATGGTCACTAAAGCCCAATCTAAAAAAAAATGGAGGCAGAATGCTTGGTATAGAAGTCCATGAATGTATTTTTGACATTTGAATCCAAGTAGATTCGAATGTCATAAAATTCGATTCGAGTATTTAAGATTCTAATGTCTTAAAACCCGATTCGAATCCGTAACTTTCTAATCCATACGTTCGAATGTTAGATTCATATTTAGAGATACGAATGTTGACAACATTCATATCTGTTATAAGTATCTGTGCACATGCCGGAAAAATCCGTCTGCATTCCGTATTATACCGGACGCATTCCGTTTTAATCCCGTATTTTAAGCACAAGATGCGGATAATTTTCAGGCAAATTCGTATACGACAGATACGAATCTACACATTCGAATTATTTGAAAATCTGTATCGAATCCAAATTGAATGTCTATACATTCACATTTAACATTCAAATGAATTTTTGAATCTTTCAAACCGTTCATACAAATTATTCGGACATTCGTATGTGTGCAGATATGTATGCATTACTTGTGTATCCTTACGCATTTGTATGGATATGTATGGGACAAAAACGGGATGCATGCGTGATAAAAACGGGATCCATATAGATGCATACGGAGACATTTGAATATTGCTGACATTCGTATCTTCAAATAAGAATTAAAATTTGTACAAAGGTGAATACATTTGAATTTTAAACATTCGGATTGATATGAATCTTTGGGTATTCAGTTCGAATCGAATCCTGAAAATTGCATTCGTGCCGTGAACCAGGGCTGGTAAACTTGAAGTACAGGTGAACTATTTGCGTTTGCCAGGAGGAAAGCTTCCCCAAAGTGTCCATGACCAGCCAGAAGTGTGAATGGTCCTCCCATTTACCAGCCCACGCCCATGTGTTGGAAGCTGGAAGTTCTGCCTCCTCGCTGCTGTAATTGGCCACTCAGACGCCGTTGCGTGAGGGGCATGTCTGAGCACAGGCACATTGTGATCAAATGTCCCTCTCACGATTCTGTGATCAGTCACCACTCCCGGAGATCAGAGGTCTGATCGCGGCATGGGTGAGCGGTCACCACCTTCCCCGCCCATGAAACACAGGGAACCGGACACAGAGCAAATGGTCACACCACTGGACGCTTCAGGTAACCTTTGGTAAACATTGGTTAAGGTGTGGAGCATGAAATTGTGCTTCACGCCTAATCAACAATTAGTGAACTTGCGGTGAGGCGGGGCACAGCCTCGTTGATGTGTGGATGCTCTTCACCAGAACTTCACTAATTGTTGACTAGTGGCCAAAGTGTGAATACTCCCTGCAAACAGCCTTTAGAGACCTCCTGCCTGTCTTTCCTGCCTGGAGGAAGTATCTGGACATCTATACTAGTAGCCATTGATATTCCTGTCATTGTTCAGCTTCTACCAGGAGAATTTGAATTTCTTGGGCAGGGGACTCAGCTTGGATGCAGCGAATGCCGCCAGGGCTGGAAGCTGCCAGCTGCAAATTGCCCGTCGTTTCTTAACTCCTGACAGATTATTCCTGCCAGACAGAGTTTCCATGCTTGGTGGCTCACACATCATCAAGCTAGACAGGTCTAGAATGGAAACATCTGCTCCCAGGCTCAGAATGTGATGGCCAGTCCAAAGGATTTGTGTGTTTTTAGGTGCATCTGCTAGTTTTTGCCTGTCCTAGGTTATAATACCAGGCTGGCCTCGTCAGCTGCCTTTCCCCTTTATTCTCCTCGGTTGCAAATCACCTGCTTTCAGATCATCTCTGCCAAGAAAAGTAGTTCTGCTGGAAGGTGCATGTTTTCAGCTGCATCCTGGTTTCCCTTTAAATAATAAACCCAGCCTCAGAACTGGACTTTGCATCATACGTTTATTGCACTTTTCCCATTCGCTATCCTGGGAATATTTTAGGTTTGTGTGGTAGCACCTACTCCCATATCAACCTACCCATGCCTTAAGATCTGGAGGGGAGGCCCTCCTGGTTGTACCACCACCCTCAGAAGCCACCCAGGAGAGGGCCTTCTTGGTGACAGCCCCTAGGCTACAGAATAGTATCCCCTTTGAGGTGCCTCAGTTACCTTCATTGTACACATTTCATAAGACAGTGAAAACGCACCTCTTTGCCCTGGCCTTTGTTTAAATGGGATAGACTTTTCCCTTCCCATTTCCAGTTGCTATTGTTTTAATACATACAGCTATTGTTTTAATAATGTTTGACTTTAAATGTTGTTACTTGCCCAGAGACTTCCAGCTATAGGGTGGGATGGATGGATGGATAGATAGATAGATGAAGAAGAGTTGGCTTTTCTACCCAGCTTTTCTCACCCATTTAAGGGGACTCAAAGCAGCTGACAAAGCTTTCTGGTCTTCTCCCCCTACAGAACACCCTGTGAGGTGGTTGGGGCTGTGAGAGCTCAGGAGAGAGCTGTGACTAGCCCAAGGTCACCCGGCTGGGTTCATGGGGAAGGGCAGAATCGAACCCAGTATTCCCAGATAAGAGTCCGGCTCCCTAACCACTAGGCCAAACTGGCTCACCAAACATAGATAGATAGATAGATAGATAGATAGATAGATAGATAGATAGATAGATAGATAGATAGATAGATAGCAGTTTTTCAACCATGTTTGGAGAAGGCAGCTAATCTTAAGAGCAGAACAAAGGAGACTGAAGTTCCTGGAACGAGACTAGAGTGTGTGAAGAATTGTGCAGATGTGACTTGGACCAGGCTTACGGGTGCATCACAGTTGTGTTCCGCATCATTACCTCTTATTACTGCCATGGATGCCCTTTGGTCAGGATTTCCTATTAGCTCCTGCAATATCCCCCTCTCCCGCACATGGGATCTCCAGAGATTTAGAACGGTGTGCTTGATTTCCCTGCAGCCTTTTATGATCTGCCTTCTGTGAATTCTCTTTGTTTCGAACCAAAGGCAGGTGAGGGGACATCTGCTAACCACAGAAGCATGAACATTTCTGTGGTGGTTCAAGGGAACACAATTAAAATTGCTCTTCATATTTTACCGTTGGCTAGTTATTGCTCTTCCACCCAGCCTGACGCCGCATGCAGCCTGCCAGCACGATAAGAAATAGTGCATAAAGATCCAGTCCGATCTCAGCAGGGCCAGCAAAGTTTTGATTGTTCTCTATCTGAGCTGGCTGAGGTAGCCTTGGAGGTTGTGTTGGAAGCCCCTGCCATGGCAGTGCTGGGGGATTTCAACATCCCTGCCATGGCTATACTCAGTGGGCTGGCTCTGCTCTTCATGGCCCCCATGACAACCGTGGGGCTGTCTCAACATGTAATGGGTCCAACTCATACAGCCGGTTGTACCCTTGATCTGGTTTTCCCTCCAAGCCAATTGGTGAGACTCAGTTGATAGGAGGGTTGGTTGTCAGCCCATTGTCGTGGACAGAACATTCACTAGTGAGATTTGGACTTAACTGAGGTGGTCAATGTCGCTCAGCTTCATACGGGATTAGGGGTGTTTTTCCACCACGCTCCTTTAATCTGGATCTAAGAAGATCCGGACCTAAGGAAGACATACATTCCTTAATCCAGATCTAGTAGAAGCACCCAATGTGTTTTCACGGGAGATGTAGCACCCATTAGCAATAGGCGCTAACCTCCCTGCTGTGGAAACACCTTTGCACCCATGTGGGGAATCTGGATCGACCCCTAAGGGGTCTGCCCGTCACCCCAGGTCCGCACTCTCTGAAGTCCCTTCGAAGAGATCAGCGCAGACTTCGGAGGTGCTAGGAGTCCCTTCAGAACATCTCCGAAGTCAGCGCAAAACAGCCCCGCGATGTCAGCCAGAAATAGCTCCGGAGCGCCTCTGAAGTCTGCGCTGATCTTCGGAGAGACCGGCGGCGAGACTCCAGAGCCTTTGCTGATCGCTTCAGGGGGAAGTCCACGCAGTCTGCGCTAATAGTGAACAGACCGCGCTGACAGCTCCGGAGCCTCTCCGAAGTCTTTGCGGATCTCTTCAAATTGACTTTGGAGTAATTTCGAAATGACTCCGAAATCACTTCGAAGCTGGGATTTCGGGGCTGCCCCCCATGGGTGCATCCCTCCCCCTAGCCTCCTCTAGACCCCATTGCCTGTCACTCGTGGAAACAGGCTCCCTTTAATCCAGATTTTCTGGCTGAAGACCCCATTGTAGACCCCATTAATGGGGTCTACAGAAAATCCAGATTAAAGGCTGAGATGTACCCATATGATCCGGATTTCCCGAGGCGCGGTGGAAACAAACGTGTCCCAAATGGGTGCCGTGGTGGAAATGGGTCATCTGGCTCTCACCCAAATAGGTCCTTAATGGGTGCAAAAATGGGTACTAACTGACCGTGGAAAAACACCCTAGATGTCATAATTGGACATAATCCAGGGGAGGCGTCCAGAGAACTGTCTGATTATCTAGACCCATTTCAGTCTGGCTTCAAGCCCAGTTACGGCACAGAAACCGCCTTGGTCGCCCTGGTTGATGACCTCCTCTGGGAGAGAGACAGGGAGAATGCAATCCTGTTGGTTGTCCTGGACCTCTCAGTGGCTTTTGATACCATTGCCCATGGTATCCTTTTGGAGAGGCTACCGAGTTTAGGAGTGGGAGGCACTGCTTGGCATTGGTTCTGCTCCTATCTCCAGAACCGATCTCAGATAAACTGCCTCTAACTTCAGAAGCTGCTTGCCAGTGACTGGAGAGCAGAGGTGGAATAAGGGTTGTGGGAAGAGGCTCATAGGACAGCAAGGGGCAGATGCCCACCCCCATCGCTGCATCTTTACCTGTCAAACTGGGTCATCCAGTTCTTTTATGCTTGCCCAGCAGTTGGATTGCGGAGAGAAGAGGCTCGTTTCTGTTCGATCACTGTTTAAAAATGGGCAGCAGTTGCGATCCCCGACACACAGGACAGGAACGGTGAAAACAGGATGTGAAACCCCACCTCCTAATGATGCCAGAGTCTATCCCCTCCCCAAATAGCCTGGAAGCGTTCCATGCACAGACTAAATTTAGCGTGGATTTGGGCAATTTGGTCTACATGTAGCCCAGTTTGGGAGCTTTGCATGGAGACGCTCCTTGCCGAATTCAGATTCGATTCGGAGTTTATAGTGCCTGGGGACATGACCACAATGTAGGTTTATGTCTTCATTGGAAACACCCTAAGGCAGATGAGAAGTTATCTTCCTGCTGTTTTTAGCTTTCACGTGATCTTCAAACAGCTGGCCAACTTCTGGACTTTGAACATCAGTCATATGTCTCTCGTAAATGAAAATTTCCAGAGATACAGCCTTGATTTTCCTGCAGCAATTGAATCTTTTGCCACTTTAAAGACTAATTATAATTGTGAACTTCCATCTCTATTAAATGGGCTCTATTCCACTGGGGCTGACACCATTAAAATGGCTCATCTTTTAGATGCCAGAGCACTTTGTGAGAATAGAAAATACCATTAACTTAAAGGTGCTTTTCTTGCTGCATGGATACCAGCTGAGATTTCTTCCCAGAGTACCCCAAGGAAGATCCACTAAGAGTTCAAGGTGAGGGTGGTGACATTAAAATATGCAACATTTGCCAGATCCCTTGTCAAATCAGCTTTTTAATAGTATAATTTGATGAGAAAATAGCATCTCGTTCTTCTAAATCATATTTGTTGGGTATTTCAGTGCTGAGAAAAAGTGTTTAATGCAACAAAACTGGTGTCCGTGAGCATAAGAACATAAGAGAAGCCTTGCTGGATCAGGCCACAGCCCATCTAGTCCAGCATCCTGTCGCACATAGTGGACCACCAAATGCTCATGGGCATCTCAAGCAGAGACAAGGACAAACCTATTCCTGCTCTAGAATCCCAGCAAATGGCCTTAGAAGTGCCCCGGTTCCCCACCACCACCTGAAGGATGCACCCAGGCATTCGTTCTAGTCACCATTGATACATCTGTCGTCCATAAATTTGTCTAACCCTACCTTAAAACCATCTAGACTGGTAGCTGTCACCACCTCTTCCGGCAGCACATTCCATAAGCCGATGACCCTCTGGGTGAAGAAATACTTCCCCCTGTCAGACCTGACTCTCCTACCCATCAGCTTCATAGAGGGCCCCTGGTTCTAGGGTTGTGCGATAGAGAAAAGAAATTTTCTCTATCCTCCTTTTCTATACCGTACATAATACCGAGCAGCTGAAGAGCAGCAAGTTAAGGTCAGGTGGAAGCATAAAGAGAGAATGTTCCTCTGTACTACGGTTGTGCACAAATGCAATTTTTGGGATTCAATTCGATTAGAATTGAATATCCAAAAATTCGAGTTGATTCGGATCTTTAAAATTCGAATTTAAACAAATTCGATTTGAATTAAGCAAATTCGAATCTGTTTGTCTGAATTTTCAATTTGAATTTGCACTTACAAATGTCGAGAACATTTGTATGTGCCCGTGCGCATTGTTACGCATCCATACATGTGTCTGTGCATCCCGTAGTTATCCCATATGCAACCCGTTTCATCCTGTACAGATCCTTACAAATGCATATGGATGTGGGAAAGATGCGTATCTACAAGTATGCACTGTGTACGAACTTGTATCCATACGAATGTCTGGATAATTTGAACAAATAGATCTGAAATTCAAAATTCTTTCGAATCCTTAAATTCAAATTTATGGACATTCAATTTGAATTCAAATGTCGAAATCCGTACGAATTCGATCAGATTTCAGATACCTTCAAATATTCATGCACACCCCTACTCTGTACCTATGAAGTCCATGGGACTCAAAGTGGCTGACAAACCTTCTGTTCTTCTCCCCACAATAGAACACCCTGTGAGGTAGGTGGGGCTGTGAGAGCTCAGAAAGAGAGCTGTGACTAGCCCAAGGTCACCCAGCTGGCTTCATGGAAAAGGACGGAATCAAACCTGGCATTCTCAGATAAGAGTCCGGCTCCTTAACCACTAGACCAAACTGGCTCGAAGGGACTCCATTCGAACCAAAGTGAATTTCCTTGCATTCAGTTTGATTCAAATCAAACACACACGGCTGTTCCTGACCCACTGATCCAGATTTACTGACGGTAAGTGCGGAAAAGGCATGAGTAGTTGTAAAATTCATTTTTTTTTATTGGGACAGGCTTTAAAAAATATATATTTTTTTCATTGCTTGCTCTAGATGTGCAGATGAGGTCATCAACAGCAGCCAGCTCAGCTGAGTGTCCTCTTCCATGGTTCCTGTTCTGCAGATCTAGCGCACGCAATTTCTTTCCCTGACTTGCAGCTGCAGATGGTTTCGCATTGCTGAGTCATTGCTCTGCGTGAACGCTGCTGCCTCTCCTTAATCCAGGCCTTTGCAACAGTCCAAAGGCACACAGACAGTGGTTAGTGTCACTCTTCTTTGCCTTCCCTTCGCCCGTGCGTTGGTCGGCTTGGATTTTCTTCCCCCTTGGTGAAGTTAGTCATATGTTTGCATCTGCCCATCCGCTCTGGCAAACAGATGCTGAACTGAACAGGCCTTTTATTTAACTGCAAGCCTTTTTTTTCCACGCTGACATTGGGAGATTTTTGCTTCTTGCAGAATAAAGGACCTCCGATGTGGATTGCAGACTATTTTATTTATGCAATGTATGTCATATCTCATAGTCGCTGGGTTTGATTTCGCTCTCCTCCATGAAGCCAGCTGGGTGGCCTTGGGCTAGCCTCATCTCTCTCACAGCCCCACCTACCTCAGAGCGTATCTGGTGTGGGGAGAAGAACAGAACATTTGTCAGCCATTCTTTAAATGGGTGAGAAAAACAGGCTAGAAAAGCCAACTCTTCTTCCTCCACGAAGCCAGCTGGGTGACCTTGGTCTAGTCACAGCTCTTTCTGAGCTCTCACACCCCAAAGTATGTCTGGTGTGGGGAGAAGAATGGAACGTTTGTCAGCCACTTTGAGATCCCTTAAGACTGAGAATATTGGAGTATAAAAACCAACTCCTCCTCTTCCTCCTTCATATGCCAAAGAACTCTTCATTAACACGCAAACATTATTTACATTGTATTACACTTACATTTGTTCTGTTTCTGGGCAAGGACATCATTCATGTGAATTAAGAACTCCAGAACAATTTACTCTATCACTATAATGATGTGAAGGTGCTGTTCTATATTTCTGTTGTCGGATTGATACAAGTATTAACATAAAATGAACATAAAATTACAAATATAGTCTCACAGTTAACAATAAAATATACAACGTATCGCATTAAAAGATGTAACTTTAGCAGAGAAAAATAGCTGTGCAAAATCAGTTGTGGCAAGCAATACACAAATATGCATATAGTTTGTTTAATGAAATCCTAACAAAAATGCCGTAACTTGCAAAAACTGGAGCTGGCAGAGAAACCTGGGAATGCTAGGAAAATTTGCCCGGGAGCGTCAAGGAGCATCGTTTGAGAACCATTGTTTTCCACCATTGATTTGACTAATCAGAGATACTAACATCTGCTGGTTCAAATTGTGTGAATGCAGTTTTTGGGTTTCGATTTGATTCAAGTGTTTACAATTCAAAAAATTCAATTCAAATTAAGCTAATTCGAATCTATTCGTTTGAATTTTTCATTTGAATTTGCACTTACAAATGTCAACAGCATTCATAGCTGCCCGTACACATCTTCCCCGGGTCTGTACGCATCCGTACACGTCTATACATGTTCGTATGCATCCTGTAGTTATCCCATAGGCAACCCATTTTCCTCCCATACAGATCCGTACAAATCCATACAGATGCGGGAAAGGTGCGGATCTTCAAGTACGTATCGTGTACGAACCTGGACGCGTACGGATGTCCAAATAATTCAAATGAATAGATCTGAAATATGAATCAGATCTTTAAATTCGAATTTAAGGATATTTGATTTGAATTCAAATGTCAAAATTCGGTCGATTCAATCGAATTTCAAGTGCATTTGAGTATTTGTGCACATCTCTATTTTGTGTGTGTTTTTAGGGTGTATTCATACTTGTGTTATGTGTGCCCCTAGGGTAAATTTGAGACTCAAGGGACAGACAGAAAAATTTTAAAAATATACCTACCATATCCCCTTGCCTCTGATTATCCACATCTTCCACTTCCAAATATGCCCTCCCTTGCCCTCTTCAGCTGACATTGTGTCAAGCTCTTGTTGGTTTGAAAGGAAGCCTGATTAATATGCAGGAGAGTTGTTCCATTTTGTGGATTTTGGGTCATGTCCAAAATTAAATTTAAAGTTTTAAATGGTCCAAGTCTGGGAAAATTCCAAGACTTGGCTTCTTTCTAGCCTGAAAATCCTATGGAGAAGCTCTTTATAATCCGCCTGCATTGCTTGAACCCCAACCTGAACAAGGAGGCCTGGTTAAGATCATAATAACCTAAGAGGAGCCCTGCTGGATCAGGCCACAGCCCTTCTAGTCCAGCGTCCTGTCACAACTGCTTTAGCAGAGCGAGCAAAAGACTTAGAGAACAGTGTGTTAAACAAATATATAAAATCATCAATGACCTTGGGCTAGTCACAGCGCTCTGAGCTTTCTCAGTTCCACCTCTCACAGGGTGTTCTGTTTTGGAGAGAAGAACAGAAGGTTTGTCAGCGGCTTTGAGTCCCCTTAAAGGTGATAGAAGTGGGGTATAAAAGGCCAACTCTTCGTCTAAACCTGCAACCAGCATTGGATTTTCCAGCAGTAGTATTTAGTGCTTTGGGGGGCAGTCAGCATGCCTTTGGTAGTTCTGCCTCAGATACATGGGGCAACCCCCACCATAGCAGTGCTGTAACTGGTGCTGTATTCCCCCCCCCCCAAATCTGGATGGGGCTGTAGACGCTTATTCCATCTAGATCATCAGGTTTACTTATGAGTAAGTCTACCTAATTCTGCAACTTTGCAGCAACTAGTGGATTCCAGCTGTGCCCAGTGCAGCCTTTTCCATCCCTAGCTTACATTGCAGCCACATTCTTTTTGTTTGCCCATCTTGGGATGGCCAGGGTGTGGAGTTTCTTCGCCCTGAGGGTCATGGGTCTATGGAATTTGCTTCCAGAAGAGGTGGTAACAACTACCAGCCTGGATGGCTATAAGGAAGGATTAGACAAGTTTATGGACAGATGTATCAATGGCTACTAGAATGGATGCCTAAGTACATATTTCAGGCTGGGGAGGGCGGGGAAGCAGGACACTTCTAAGGCCATTTACTCTGATTCAGGAGCAGGAGAAGGTTTGCCCTTGTCTCTGCTTGAGATGCCCATGGGCAATTGGTGGACCAATGTGTGAGTAAGGATGCTGGACTAGATGGGCTGTGGCCTCATCCAGCAGGGCTCCTCTGA
>MTQE01002217.1:12082790-12101964 GCA_014337955.1 Aspidoscelis marmoratus
GGTTCTTATGGACTAGATGGGCTGTGGCCTGATCCAGCAGGGCTCTTCAGGTTCTCTGTTCATTCCTGCAGCTAGGAGGTTTCACACTGAGTGCATCCCTCCTTTCTCTCACACACAATGCAGACAAGCTGAGCGATGAGTAATCCTGTCGCATTAGCACCCCCCCCCCCCGCAGTTTGGCATCTCAGGGCAGGAGGCAGACTCCATCGATCTGGAAAGGCCACCGCCTCTGCACACAGCAGGAGACCCTCCCCCCAAAAGAAAAGTCTCCCTGCTTCCCTTCCACCAGAATAGAGAAGGGGGCACAGAGAGTGGAAGAGACGCATTTAGCACAATCAGTGGTACCCGCCCCTCTCTTGTTGTGCCTTACAGAGCACGAGGCAGTTCTATCCTTTCAAAGAGTGGCGTGGAAGATTTGTACAGGGCAGTGTGGGTGTGTGCAGAGATGCACGCACACGGCCCTGGCCCTTTGCAGCAGAAGTAGCCAGCTGACTGCCCGTTTGCGCCTGGCCCATAATTCTCCAGCCGCTGGACACTTTGTTTAACAAACAAGGAAAGGTCATCAGTGAGGAGGGGGTTCTGCAAGTAGGACCCCATCCCAGTAGCATACTTGTTCACCAGCTTTTTGGGACAGCCCCCCCCCCCCAGCTGCCAGGACTTCAAAGAATTGGTGAACTGGTGTGGTGCAGGGAGGGGGGTCTATCAGTGGACTCAAAGCGGCTGACAAACCTTCTGTTCTTCTCCTCACAGCAGACACCCTATGAGGCAGGTGAGGTTGTGAGAGCTCAGAAAGAGAGCTGTGACTAGCACAAGGTCACCTAGCTGGCTTCATGGAGGAGGAAGAGTTGGCTTTTCTCCCCCGTTTTCTCACCCATTCAAAGTGACTCAAAGCAGCTGACAAAGCTTCTGTTCTTCTCCCCACAACAGACACCCTGTGAGGCAGGTGAGGCTGTGAGTGCACAGAAAGAGAGCTGCGACTAGCCCAAGGTCACCCAGCTGGCTTCATGGAGGACTGCAGAATCAAACTTGGCATTCCCAGGCAAAAGTCTGGCTCCCTAACCACTAGACCAAACTGAAAGTGGCAGGTCTAGCAAAACTGGACAACTGAATTGAATTTTATTTTATACCAACCAGAATCAAAGTATATAAAAGTGCATACATATTTCTTACATTATTTAAAATCAGCCTTTAAAAATGGCTTTAAAAAGAGAGTTTTACTGTTCAGTACTGTAATGGTAAAACTTAAAATACAGACTGTTTATCAACATTTCTAATTTTTCTGCAATCCTACCCATTAGGTATAGTTGTTCTTAATTGCTGTCGCACAGAACTAAGTTACATTTAAAGTGTTCTGATTATCTTGCAATAAGTATTTCAGATAGTATTCTTCTCCTTTGACTAATATTTGGTATAGAATAGGGGTAATAAATGTTGTAGGTGCTGACAAATGCACATTTTTCATTACAGTAAAATTTATACCTTCTTTTCTTAAAAATTAGGGATCCTTTATAGACTTTCTGTGCAAAACCAGAGAAAATGGGCAGTTGTAAGGTTTGTGGAATTATTTCTCAGTTCTAATATTACTATTAATCAGAAGAATAGCCTGGAAATCCTTAGAACCATGGTAAAAAAAGTTTGTTTCCAATTGTTAAAAAAGTGATCAGAAGTCACTGAGAAGGCTCTCTCCTGGGTGCCCACCCCTTTTACTACTGAAGGTGGTGGGACAACTAGGAGGGCCTCAGCTCCAGATCCTAAGGTATGGGTAGGTCGATATGAGAGTAGGCGTCCCCTCCGATATTTGGGGCCCAAGTCATTGAGGGCCTTATAAGTCAAAGTTAACACTTCGAATTGGGCTCAGTATCTAATCGGCAACCAGTGTAACTCTTTTAAGACCAGCGTGATGTGTATCTGACCAGTTGTCCCGGCCAGGAACCTACCAGCCACATTCTGCACTAGCTACAGCTTCCGAACTGTCTTCAAGGGCAGCCCCGTGTAGAGTGCATTACAGTAGTCCAGCACATGGATACCTGCAGCCAAGCCATCTCTGTCCAGAAAAGGCTTCAACTGGTGCACCGGCCATTGGGAATAGACACTTGGCCACGGCCTCCACCTGAGCTTCAAGCATCATTGCAGAGTCCAAGAGCACCCCCAAATTCCACACCTGTCCCTGTCAGGGCAATACAACCCCATTGAGGACAGGTTGCTTTTAAAACTTTTTAAAAACTTATTTTTTAAGAAATCTGCAAACCAGCTTAGCACCAGGGAGAGTTTTCTGCCTGCATATCCCCCCGCCCTGCCCCACCCCACCCCACCCACCCCACACATGGCTACAAGACAAGTCAGTTGTTAGCCAAAGTTGTCCTTTCCCTTTCTGGACCCTCTAGCCCAGCTTTTGTCATTTTATTGTTGTGAACTTAAACTGTTCTTATCTTTGCTTTTAAAGGTCTCAGTTGTCATCAGCCCACCCTGAGGTTTCCTAGTACGAGTGAGCCTGTTTGGTCCAGTGGGTAGGAATCTGGGAATACCAGGTTCGGTTCCGCCCTCCCCCATGAAGCCAGCTGGGTGACCTTGGGCTAGTCACAGCTCTCTTCTGAGCTCTCACAGCCCCACCTGTATCACAGGGTGTCCTCTTGTGGGGAGAAGAATAGAAAAGCTTGTCGGCCGCTTTGAATCCCCTTAAATGGGTAGGAAGAAGAAGAAGAAGAAGAGTTGGCTTTTTTACCCTGCTTTTCTCACCCATTTAAGGGGACTCAAAGCGGCTGACAAAGCTTCTGTTCTTCTCCCCACAACAGACACCCTGTGAGGTAGGTGGGGCTGTGAGAGCTCAGGAGAGAGCTGTGGCTAGCCCAAGGTCACCCAGCTGCCTTTGTGGGGGAGTGCGGGATCGAACCCGGTATTCCCAGATAAGAGTCCGGCTCCCTAACCGCTAGACCACACTGGCTCACACTAGGAAAAGCCGGGTAGAAAAGCCAACTCTTCTTCTTCTAAGAAAGGGCAGGCTGCAAGCGCAAATAAATACATAAAGGGCAAAGCTCTTTGGTCAAGCTGCGTGTTTGTGCCTGCATGCACGTATGTGAGGATGTAGAACGAACGCACCCAGCACTGGCAAGCAGCCCTAAAGCATTAGGGAGGGATGGCATAGAGATTAGGCCAAAAGAGATTAGTTTCCGCTGCTTTGTGGAACAACTCTGCAGCTGTAACCTGAAGTGCTCAATAGCAGACTTCTATCTACTGCTGAATTACAGCCCTCAGGGTTCTACAGAGTGAGGACCAGGTGTGCAATTAGAATGCAGTCTTTAGGATTTAATTCTATTTGAATCTTTAAAATTCAAATTTAACCACATTTGATTCAAATTAAGCAAATTTTCTATTCAAATTTCACTTACGAATGTCAACAATATTTGTATGTGCCCATACGCATCCGTACACGTCCGTGTGCATCCCATAATTATCCCGGATGCAACCCGTTTTCATGCCATAGGGATGTGGGAAAGATGCATGCGTGCAAGGACGCATCGTATACGAACCCGTACACATACGAATGTCTCGCTAATAGCAACACTTCATGCTCTACATATCATGAGGTGGAATCTGTGTCCCCTGAGGCCCATGTGTTTAAAACACATCAGGATGCTTTGGGCAGACTGTCTTTCCAGTTGGAAAGACATGGAATAGTTGCTAAACCTTTGGCAAAACCACAGCTAGGTATTGGGGCAAATTCTTGTTGTCTAGTGTATTGACGCCAATTGTTCTGAGCCAGTTTGGTCTAATGGTTAGGGAACTGGACTCTTTATCTCGGAATAACAGGTTTGATTCTCCACTTCTCCACAAGGCCGGCAGGGTGACCTTGGGCTAGTCACAGCTCTCTTTCTGAGCTCTCGCAGCTCCACTCACCTCACAGGGTGTTCCGTTGTGGGGAGAAGAACAGAAGGTTTGTCAGAAGCTTGAGTCCCCTTAAATGGGTGAGAAAAGTGAGGTAGAAAAGCCAGCTCTTCTCCCCCTTTTTGTCTCATTCATCCCTAAAGCACAATCTGACTTAGTGTTTCCTGATTGCTCATTGATTAGCTAATGGCTCTGTCAAATCTCTCCCATCATTTCTATCTGTTCGGGAGGGTGGTTTGGGTGTTGTAAGGACCAAAGGATTATTATCTCAGTGTACCACTATAATGAATGCTTGTTTTGACTCAACTGCCAAAGATACTTTATTGGACCATAGCAGATACAGGGACACAGTTATACCTTTCTGTCTGTTGTTGGTATTGTTCTGTTTCCAAAAGCGTATTAGTGAATATAATGTTTCTTTCTGCTTTAAATATTACTTTTAATCCTGGCTTACGAAAAAATTCTCCAGTGAGATACTCCAGTGGATCTTATGCTTGAGGTCCAAGATATGGCACAGTGGAAGTATTTCTTCCCCAGAGGGTCATCGGTTTATGGAACTGGCTGCCAGAAGAGGTGGTGGTGGCAACCAGCCTAGATGGCTTTAAGGAAGGTTTAGACAAATTTATGGATGGCAGATGTATCAATGACTACTAGAACAGATGCCTAAGTCCATCTTTCAGGCTAGGGGGACAAGCAGGATGCTTCTAAGGCCATTTGCTGGGATTCAAGAGCAGGAGAAGATTTGCCCTTGTCTCTGCTTGAGATTCCCATGGGCAATTGGTGGGCCACTGGACTAGATGGGCTGTGGACTGACCCAGCAGGGTTCCTCTTCTGTTCTTATGTTGATCATCTTCTCCCTGTTGATTCTCCTGGATCTTTCAGTGGCTTATGATACCATTAACCATGGTACCCAGCTGGAAGAGCAACAAGAGTTTTGAAGTTGGAAGCACCTCCATTGTGATGTTTCTGCTTCTATTTCCAAGACTGAGTGGTTGTGGGAGATTCTTACTCCTCATCCTGAGATCTTACCTGTGGGGCTCCTTAGGGATTAACCTTATCTTCCGTGAGGAAATTTGGAGTGGGGTGTCATCCATATGCAGATGAAGCCAGCCCTATCTCTCCCTGCCTTCTGAATCACCCAGAGGACAGGTATATTAGTGGCTAGTAGAATGGAGGCCTAGGTACCACCTCTAGGCTGGAGACAAGCAGGAGCCTTCCAAAGGCCATTTGAAGAAATTTGAGAGCAGGGGAGGCTGTTGCCTTGGCCTTCTGCTTGAGATGCCCAGAAGCAACTAATGGACCACTGTGAGAGACAAGATGCTGGACTAGATGGGCTGTAGCCTGGTCCCGCAGGATGTCTCTTTATGTTCTTATGGGTTAGTCATTCATGAAGGACTAGGTACTGCCTCCAAGTGGGAGAGACAGGCAGGATGCCTCTAAAGGCCATTTGCAGGGATTTGAGAGCCAGAAGAGATGGTAACAGCTACCAGCCTAGATGGCTTCATGGACAGGTTAGATAAATTGATGGATGATAGATGTATCAATGGATGCCTAAGAACATCTTTCAGCCTGTGGGGAGAAGCAGGACACTTCTAAGGCCGTTTATTGGGATTTGAGAGCAGGAGAATGTTTGCCCATGGGCTATTGGTGAGCCACTGTGTGAGACAGGATGCTGGACTAGATGGGTTGTGCCCTGATCCAGCAGGGCTCCTCTTATGTTCTTATGAACTGCCCAGAAGCAGCTGGTGGCCACTGTGTGAGATGGGATGCTGGACTAGATGGGCTGTGGCCTGATCCAGCAGGTCTCCTCATGTTTTTATGTAACAAGTTATTGGATCATGTGGGCCGTTAGCCCAAGGTTGGCAAAGCTGTTCTTATGTGCTTTCTTTCCACCTTTCTCCCCCTCTGAAGCTTCAGTGGCTGTGGACTCCCCCCATTGAGACCGCCGGCTCCATTGCTATGTCCCTGCCGGGAAGCAGACGGCCCTCCACGGGATCCAGAAGGTGAGTATTATGGATTCTCTGAGACTCCTTGTAATCTTTCGGCCAACCCCTTGGAAATGAAATGGCCCTGCTTCCAGCATCCTGCTTACTGCATACCACACTGCCTTCATGTGAATAAAAAAAGAACAAGGAAGCATTCTAGACATATGAAGAAAGGATGCTTTATTACAGTGCCTTCGGGAGGCCTCGTGTCTCCAGAGAACAGCAGGGCCTGCCGCCTTGTTCTGTGGCCACGTTTAATGCAGAGTTGCATGTCTGCTGTCCACATGCCAACACAACATTTGCACTCACGCCCCCCCCCCTGTTGCGCATGTGCAAGCCGCTCACACAGCACATTATTGCACTAATTGAAGCTGGCTCCCTCCTCAGTTATCTGCAGCCAAAGGCAGTTATTGGAAAATGTGCTTTCACAGCAAGGACGATGGACTGTTGGCCCTGAGAATTCTGGGAAATTTCCCACACTTCTTCCTGTTTTGCAGTGATCTTTGAGTACGTTCTGGGGTCTCTGCCACACTTTGCTTGTGAAACTAGCATTGCCAGCTTGTAGATCCCCATAAAAGAGGCACGGTCAGCTTGAAGGCTTTAGGGTGCATCCAGAACAGCGTTTTACACATCCTCATTCTCAGCACTCTTTCGCTAGTTCTGCACCAATACAGTCAGGCCCCCATATCCACTGATCCAGTAGCCATGGTTCCACTTATCTGCAGTGACCAAACCCGCTTCCCATCACCACCTGTTTCATTAAGCCTACCTGAGGCTTCCTGAAGGTGTGGGACAGTCAGAAATAGCATGAAATCATGCGAGACCTCCCATGATTCCTGGGAAATTGAGCACAATTTCCCACGATTCCTGGGAATTTCACACAGTTTACCCAGGAATCATGGGAAACCGAGTGCTGTTTCCCAGCGTTTCAAATATCCATGGTTTTCTGTAACCATGGTACAACGTGGGATATGGGGGTCCGACTGTGCTTTGAATGTTAACCTGCTTGACATAGGTTGGATCAGAGGTCCTCAGAAGACCTCACCAGCTGATCTGGCCAAGCACAGAAGCAAGAATATTCTTCTTGTGAGTTTGTTTCCATCCAAGAGAGTCATGGCGTGCTAAGCTCTAACGAACTGCTTGAACTGCTTGACCTTTTCTCAGGTGTGAAAACATGTTATTGATGTTGAGGAGTTAATGGCTACCCAGGAAATGAAGAATTGGATTTTAAGATACCAGGGGGGAGTTCCCAATATAAGCTTAATTCGGTTTCCCTAAACCAAAATAATAGAACCCGATGCAAACGCGAATTTGCCTGATCCCATTACTTTCAACTTAATCGCGTTCGATCCAGATTCTGAGGATCGTAAGTCGTGTACATGACTCAAGGGGGGACTCAAGTGGCTACTTTTTAAAAGCCACTTTTCGGGGCTGCCCTGCCCTCTTCCTCCTGGCGTGAACGCTCCACCCATAAGGGACCCCTTCACGGAGCCTAGCTGGGTGGCTGCCGCTTGCCTGGATGAAGGAAAAACAGCAGCGGGCAGCCAGCAATTCTTTCCCTCCCTCTCCCCAATGCCCAGGGCACACAACAGCAGTGGCAACTCAAGCCCCCTTCGCCCGCTCACCTCCACAGCCACAGCCTTAAAAACAGAACCTGCAGCTGCTTTCCTTTCCTTTCCCTTTTTTAAAGGTCAGAACTTTCAAAATTGCAGAGAATTGCAACATTGTTATCAGGTGTGAAGTGTAGCGGCTGCTGTAAGTGTGGATTTTTACAGTAAAATCACTATCTTTGGAAGCAAGCTGTTGGGGGACAGAAACCCTAAACACACATTCTCATCCCTTAACACAGAACGGTTCCCACAGTAAAAAATGTAAAACGTTTCAAGCGCACGAACCGGAGTGAGACCTGTTGAAATGAGGATTAACATTTACTACGTTTTGGGGCGATTTAACACGCGGAAAGCGTGTTAAGCCAACCTGACGTGGGAACTGCGAGGATTGAAACCGTTTTGAAACTGAAATAGGCTTATAATGAGAATGAGGCCCAGGTGTATTTTTAGACCAAACGTATATAATTTGGCTGTTGTGCTCTAGAAAAGGAGCCCCTCTTTTTTGCTAGGTTGAAGTTCCTTTCCCAACAGCTGAGGGTCCCAAGTATGGACATGCACAGATATTCATAACATCCAGTATTCGTATGAATTTGTATGAGTTGGACATTTGTATACAAATAGAATGTTGAGACATTTGTATATTGACGTTTGTGCGTATATGAATGTTCCGGAACATTCGTGAAATGGCGAGGTGGGAAAGCAGCTGCCCCAGTAACATCTCCAAGGGATCCAGAGTGAATCCAACATGGTTTGAGAGTGGATTCAAAGTGGATTCAGGGCAGATTTGATGCTTCCAGAGCAGATATGTTACGGGATACATATCAGATATGTGACAAGTTCATACAAATGCATTCGTATCGAATACAGTCCTGCCACATTCTAACATTCAATTTGATACAAATGGAGTGCCAAAAAACCCATTAGCACAGCTAATATGGAGTGGACCCCCTAACCCACATATTGTCCCCCAAAACAGAACCACAGGTCGATCATTCACATTAGGGATGTGCACAAATGGTTTTTTGCATTTGAATTCAAATTGAATCAAATATCCAAACATTTGATTCGATTTGTACGTTTAGAATCTGAATGCAACAAAATCAGATGTGAATCGAATATATTGCAATCAATTTGTTCAGATGTCAGATTCTCATCTGAGGATATCAATGTCGACAACATTCGTATGTGTTATACATATCTGTATGCGTTTCGTAGGCACCTCATTTTATCCTGTATGCATCCTGTTTTCATCCCGTACTGTCGGCGCAAATGCATACAGATACGTATGTAATACATATCTGGGGTTGGGGCCACCACAGAAAAGTCCAGGAATTTCCTCATTTTCTTAAGTCTTTGGAGGGGGGGCGGGCTAGCAGAGGCCTATCGTAGCTTTGAATTATCCTGCCACTTCTGCACCTGCCTGAAATTAAAGGGCAGCTTGTAGAAGAAAAAGAAGGAAGAGTTGGCTTTCTACCCCGCTGTTCTCCCCCATTTAAGGGGACTCAAACCGGCTGACAAACCTTCTGTTCTTCTCCCACAACAGACACCCTGTGAGTCAGGTGGGACTGTGAGAGCTCACAAGACAGCTGTGACTAGCCCAAGGTCACCCAGCTGGCTTCATGGGAAGGGCAGAATCGAACCCGGTATTCCCAGATAAGAATCCAGCTCCCTAACCACTAGACCAAACTGGCCAAACAGACTTTAATCTAGGAACCGGGAGAAAATCGCAGAGCAAGAAATTATACCTGTGAAATTCTTCCATACAGAAAAACAATTTTTTTTTTAATATTGAGGTCCACTGGACTGTTAACAGCCAAGATAAGAAAAAATGCTTAGCAGTTGAAAAGCACTCTGATTAATGCTTCCTGCTCTTCAGAGTTAAAATTAGATTGAGGTTTCTATGGTTTTATAGTTACCTATGATAAATTGTTTAGGGTTACAATAAGAAAAGTACCCTAAGATCTATGCCTGTATGTTTGCTAAATTTCTATAGGGAAGGTGGAATACAACAATGCAAGCTTGAGGCTAGACATCCCAAGTTAGGTTAGCGTTTCCTCTTTGCATAGGAATTTTTCATGGGGAGAGTTAAAGAAGAATTGACCCTTAAAAAGATGGTGCCTCTGTATGATACGGGATGAGACCAAACATACACTGAGTATAATGAGACACGTCAAGTCCAGCAGTTAGCTAAATGCTCCAAAATTTGGAAGGGGGGTTCCTGACCCCTGGCAAACAAACAGGCCAGACTCTTATCTAGGAATACTGGTTTTGATTCCGCACTCCCCCATAAAGCCAGCTGGGTGACCTTGGGCGAGTCGCAGCTCTCTTCTGAGCTCTCGCAGCCCCTGCCCCCCACCTCAGAGGGAGTCTGTTGTGGGGAGAAGAACAGATTGTTTGTCAGCTGCTTTGAGTCCTCCTAAATGGGTGAGTGCCTTGGGAAAGACAAATGCTAAGGGAAGCCAGTCCGGGTTCAGAATTCAAAGTGGAGCCCTTAGGGCACTGGATGGACCACAAAAGGCATGTCCCGGCAGATCCTGCAGCCAACCCAACGCCAGAGCTGGCTTTACCCCCTTTGGTTCACGCTGGAAAGGCCAGGAGGGAAACTCTGGCTGCATCCAGATGGGAGGAATAGAGCACCATTATGTATCTGAGGTGACTCCCAATAGCCCGGCTTTTCTGTCCTGAAAACACGCTCAAACCTATTGCTGGAAAAACCCCTGGAGGTTGGTTGAGGGTTTTCCAACAACAGTGCTTCTTTGGGTGGTTTCTTTACCTTCTGGATGGAGCCACCGTGACTGCTGTGTGCGAAGCGTGCATGTGCGGAGGCCAAAACAGGTGTCCACGCATGCGCGGAGATGACAGCGAGCACATCTGGGACATCCTGGATGCCTAGATACGCATGTGACCGAAAATGTGCAAAAACAGTGGCCTCTGATGCCCAGGCAACTCCAGGGTTTCCCTGCCTTCACGCCCTGCCTCCTTCAGTCGGCTTTCAAGACCAAACGATGCCTTTATTTTCCTCCTGGCTGCCGCAAAGGACCCACCAGAATCCAAGGGTGCTCCTGCCCACGTGCAGAGGAGGGGAGTGTCTCAGAACGCTTGCCGCCGCTGCCGCTTCACTAACGCTTGTTTGCAGAGTCGGCTTTTGCTGTGTCCCGTTTTGAACCTGCCCTGTCTGTTCTTGTCCTCTTTCTGTTTGTCCGTGTGTCTTCTTCCTCTTCCCGCCTCGTGCGCTTGCGCTCCTTTGGTGGTTTTTGAAGCCGGGAGTTTTACGGGAGGGGCGGCTTTGCCTCGTTCCTTAAGTCCGCGACAGCCCCCGCCACTCCGACTGAGCAACGGCCTCTTCTTCCTGCCTCCAGGCGCCCCTCGCCGCCCGTGAGCATGCGGGACACCTACGGCACCTCTTCGCTCAGCAGCAGCAGCAACTCGGGCTCCTGCAAGGGCAGCGACAGCAGCCCCACCCCAAGGTAACCCTCGGCCCCGGGAGGGGCAGCACAGCGCTAGCGGGTGACACCCTGGCGAGCTTCTGATACAAGTACAGGCCTGGCAGTGGGTGCCCCACGGCACCGGGGTGTCTGGCCAGCCTTCCCATCTGGAGCAGCAGCAAGCCAGATAACCTCTGAGATACTCAGAGGCAGAGGTGGTGGCTGCTCAGCTCCGGCGCCTAGAGCAGGGGAACTGCTCAAAAGAGGTTTCCCAAACATCGCAGAAGGTCAGACGACATGATCCTCGTAGAGACGCCCAACTCCACAGCCCTGTGATCCTATGATAAGGTCATCCAGAAAGCAGGCTACCTTTTTTGCCTACTCATCCTTAAGAGCAGAACCCTAATAACATCCAATATAGCTGGGATGAGCAATGTTTTTGATGCCACTGATGGAGTTTGGAGGAGAGGCTGGAAAGCCAGATAATTCCAGATTCCATTGTCCAGAAAACCCCAAAATTCCAGAGGCTAGAAAGCCAGATAATTCCAGAATTCCAGAGACTAGAAATCCAGAGAAATTCCAGATTCCAGAGGCTAGAAAGCCAGATAATTCCAGAATTCCAGAGACTAGAAAGTCGATAAATTCCAGATTCCATTGTCCAGAAAACCAGATAACCCCAAAATTCCAGAGATTAGAAATTCGAGATTCCAGAGGCTAGAAAGCCAGATAATTCCAGAATTCCAGAGACTAAAAATCCAGAGAAATTCCAGATACCAGAGGCTAGAAAGCCAGATAATTCCAGAATTCCAGAGACTAAAAAGCCAGAGAAATTCCAGATTCCAGAGGCTAGAAAGCCAGATAATCCAGAATTCCAGAGACTAGAAAGTCAGAGAAACTCCGGATTCTAGAGGCAAGCTAGAAAGCCAGAGAAATTCCAGAGGCTAAAAAACCCCAGAGAAATTCCAGATGCCAGAGGCGAGAAAGCCAAAAAGAATCCAGATCCTGAGCTTAAAACCAACCAAGAATTTGTTTTCCCCAACAACCATCTGCTTCCGGCTGTCACAGTGCCATTTTATGTGCCACCCTTCCTCACGGGAAACCCACACGTAAGCCTGTGCAATGTGCATGGCAGGTGAACCTCTGTTCGTGTGGCAAATCAGGCATGTGTCCTCCTGCTGTCTGTGTGCTGTCGGTATCTGTGTTTCCTAAAAGCAGTTTTCTTCTGCTTAGGAAGGGGGGCATTTTGCCCCTAGCAGCCTTGTGGGGCTCAGTAACAGGGCAGAAGAAGAAAGAGTCTGGCAAGTTTTGCTTGTGAAGCCCACTGGGAGAAATGTACCATGAGCTTTGCCTTTATCCTCTGTTTGAGATGCCCAGAAGCAATTGGTGGGCCACTGTGTGAAACAGGATGCTGGACTAGATGGGCTGTGGCCTGATCCAGCAGGGCTCTTCTTTAAGTTCTTAAATGGAGAAAGTGACAAAATCCTGACATCTTCACGTGGAAATCCAGCAAGGCTCCACTTATGTTCTTATGCTCATCCAACAGTATGGTAACCTTTTGTGCTTGGTTCTAGGGTGTGTCCCCATGCAGGTTCTTTAATGCGAGCTCAGTGCTGTTTGGACTTTTTTTTTTAGTCCCATTAAGACTATTTTTATTCCAATTTGAGTCCTTGTCAATCCAAATATACCTGTCCCCATGCAGCTTTTTAGTCCTGGTTTTGGGACAATTTTAAAACATAAAAAACAGGTCTTTTAACACACACACCCCAATGCAAACCCTGCCTGCTATAGAAACTGCAAAACTGAAGTTTAAAAAATAAATTCTATCCTCAAATACTTTCTTTTTCATGTCCCCCTTTTGAGATTACGGCAAAAAGTGCGCTCATCTGCAGCTGTGAGGGAATGTTAAAAAAAGGCTTTTAAATTCACCCCATAATGCAAATCCTCCACAGCTGCGAGGAAATGTTTTTAAAAAGGGCTTTTAAATCCCCCTTCCATACAAACTCTTCCACAGCTGCGAGGGAACATAAAAAGTGGCTTTCAAATCCCCCCCCCATGCAAACCCTGCCTGCAGTAAAAGAAGCAAACATGAAGGGAATTACTTTCTCTTTCCTCTCCCTTTCTGGCATCTAACTCAGCTCAATTCATGTATCATTTCGAAAATGTATCCTTTTCAAAAAAAAGTATTTCAGGGTTCCTAAGCATCACTCTTCAAAAGATACATGTTTAAGGTGAAAATGTTAAAGCCCCTTTTAAAAAGACAAGCCCTTTCTGCCTTTTTCATACCATACGGAGCTTTTGCGAGCCTGACAAGGGAAGGGGGTGCTTTACATCTGTAAAAAAAACCACCCACAGCTGGCTGCCATTGGCCAGAATCCTAGACCTCCACCCCAGATAGCTCAGTTTCATCCCCATGTGGGGAAGAATAAGTGGACTTGGCTCCCAAAAGGGGACTCAGTCCTGTTTTCATCAGGACTTCTTCTTTTTTTCTCGGGATTTAGGCAGGATAGTCTTCATAAAATCTGGGAATAAGGAATTGCATGGGGATGCCTGGGTGCTAAATTCAGCTTATTTACTAAGTCATGGGGACACTCCTTCTCAAATACGAATCAAATTCGGATTAAAATGCCTATGGGGACGCACCCCTAGAAAGGGAAGGAAACACCCTTTGCTACATAAATTGACTTTAATCTCAGTGGTGGTGGCAGCTCGTAGGTGCTTCTTTGTGGCTCCTACCTGGATTCTTGTCTTTCCAGGCGTCCTGTCAAGTACCTGCTCTGCAGTGATAACCATGGCATCAAGCCCCCGACCCCAGAGCAGTACCTGACCCCACTGCAGCAAAAGGAGGTCTGTATCCGCCACCTGAGGGCCAGGTTGAAAGACACACACGAGCGGCTGCAGGACAGGTGAGCATCTGGGGGTGAAGGAATTAGAGGCCTCTTTCATCGGGGAAGAAAGATGGCCTCCTCGGCTTCCAGGCAAGTTCTCTGAGATGTTCCTGGTCATAACCTGGGAAAGCTGGTTTTGTGTTGGGAATTTTAGTCGGTGATCACACACAGCTTTTTTACAAAGCTCCTTTGAGGTGGGGTGGAGATGGCTCAAAGATGGTTTGCAGGCGGGATTGTCCACACACCAGTCTGCACTTCCTGCTCCCATGAACAGTCTAGGCTAGAAGAGATAGATTAGATATGGGACGATAACGCGTCAGCCACACACGGCTGTCTTGTGAGGCACTTTAGAGCTGCTTCCGTTGTTGCTGTTATGTATAATATTGGTACAGATTTCTTGCACCGCTCTATGGGATCTGGAGGCACACTCTTATCTGGGAATGCCGGGTTTGATTCGCCTCCCTCCACGAAGCCAGCTGGGTGACCTTGGGCTAGTCACAGCTCTCCTTCTGAGCTCTCACAGCCCCACCTACCTCACAAGGTATCTGTTGTGAGGAGAAGAACAGAATATTTGTCAGTCACTTTGAGTCCCCGTAAAAGGGTGAGAAAAGCAAAGTAGGAAAACCAACTCTTCTTTCTCCATGAAGCCAGCTGGGTGACCTTGGGCTAGTCACAGCTCTCTTCTGGGCTTTCACAGCTCCACCTACCTCACAGGGTGTCTGGTGTGGGGGAAAGAACAGAAGGTTTGGCAGCTCCTTTGAGTCTCCTTAAATGGGTGATAAAAGTGGGGTAGAAAGGCCAACTCTTCTTCTTCCTCCACGAAGGCAGCTGGATGACTTTGGGCTAGTCACAGCTCACCTTTTGAGCTCTCACAGCCCCACCTACCTCACAGGGTGTTCTGTTGTGGGGAGAAGAATGGAAGGTTTGTCAGCCACTTTGAGTCCCCTTAAATGGGTGAGAAATGCAGGGAAGAAAAGCCAACTCTTCTTCTTCCCAGTTTAGCTGACTGGCAACGGAGCAGACTGCTGGACTAGGTAGGCCATGGATCCAACCCAGTGGAGCATTTCTTATATTATTATATTCCTGGAAGTCAGGTCAAAGAAGAACTATTAGCCCTGATGGCAGCATGAGGTGGTCTGTCCCCGAAGGCCACCTGCTGAGAGACTGTGTGCTCCTGACCCACTGATAGGCTTCCCTGTGCAGCTGGCCAGCCACTGGCAGCACAGGCTGCTGGGCTAGATGGGCTAAGGGTCAAATCCAGTGGGGCACTTCTTAGCTTCTTAAATTTGTGGAAGGAAGTCAGAACCACTGGGGGGCCCATTTCAGCTGTGCATTTTGACGCCTCTGTGTTGCGGATCAGGACCCACTGGTCTGCCAGTAGACCTGTTTGAACAGATCTACTGCCAGACCCGTCCAGCGTGGGCAGACCTTACTAGGGCGGGGGGGGACCCATAGATCCACGCTAACATGTGGACCAGTGAGGCCAAAGGAGGACCTTGTGGCCCCTTACTGCAGATGAGCAGTGATTGTAGAAAGGGCCCTAGTAGGAAGTAGACCTGTTGACCTGGTGGGGGCGATGATTGTCTGTCTGTCTGTCTGCCTCCCCTCTTCAGGGATGCCGAGATTGAAGACCTGAAGAACCAGCTTTCACGGATGCAGGAGGACTGGATTGAAGAGGAATGCCACCGGGTGGAGGCCCAGCTGGCGCTGAAGGAGGCCAGGAAGGAGATCAAGCAGTTGAAGCAGGTCATTGACACGGTCAAGAACAACCTGATCGAGAAGGACAAGGGGCTCCAAAAGTACTTTGTGGACATCAACATTCAGAACAAGAAGCTGGAGACGCTGCTCCACAGCATGGAAGTGGCGCAGAATGGGGCGGTCAAGGAAGAAGGGGCGGCGGAATCGACGGGCGGTTCTCCGGCACGGTCGCTCACCCGCAGCTCCACCTACACCAAGCTGAGCGACCAGGGGGCGGCCGATAGGAACGTGGGCGACTCCCAGACCATTTCGGTGGAAGAAGGGGCGGACAGTGGCTTCGTGGCCGCCGATGACTCCTTGAGTCGGACAGACTTGCTGGACCAAAGTAGCCTCCTTTCCTCGGGGGTGGAATGCGGGGCTGACGACACCTCCCTGCAGACCTCTTTCACCCTGGGCTCCCGGGTTCCCACCAGCTCCACCTACGAGAAACTGATGGGGTCTCAGCAGAGTGTGGAGGCTGCCGTCCAGGCCAGCTGCATGCAGGAACAAGCCATACAGACAGACTTTGTACACTATCAACCAGATCTTGACACCATCTTGGAGAAGGTGATGAAGTCTCAGGCCTGCAGTCTGGGCAGCCCCACGTCCATGTTGGTCTCTGAGATGGAAGATGTTCAGCCAAGTATCTTGGAGGCCCACGCGCAGAATTTCCCAGATCCTGCAGATGTGGCAGCCATAAACCCCAACTCCACAGTGGTGGTTGGTGAGGAGGAACTTCCGGAGGAACCTGACGGGCAACCTGATGTTCCTCGGCCGCCCATGACCAACAATCCAGCAGTGCACCAGCCTAGCGCAAGTGAGTCTGTGAGTGTTTTATGCACGCCGGAAGAGGAATCTCTCGAGCCGGGCCAAGAAGCTGCCGCGGCATCTACCCTGGAACCCAAAACGTACTGGAGCCGCCACTTCATTGTGGATCTCTTGGCCGTGGTGGTACCAGCAGTGCCTACAGTCGCCTGGCTTTGCCGTTCCCAGAGGAGACAAGGCCAGCCCATCTACAACATTAGCTCCCTCCTGCGGGGTTGCTGCACGGTGGCGTTGCATTCCATCCGCAAGATCAGCTGCCGCTCTGTCACCAACCCCAGCAGCGGCTGCTCCCAGCCATGACGCCCTCTTCCTCCCCATTGGCCTCCCCAGCCCCAGCCCCATCCCATGGCATTGCGCACACACTTTGTTTAGGGAATCAGTTCGTGAGAGCAACTGTAATTTAGCTGACCACTGATTGTAAATTCCGTTCGCGCACTGGGACATTTCCTCCCCCTCCCCTTTTATTTATTCCGGCATTGCTCGCGGCGCATGGGGCCACATGGAAGAGTAAGCAAGCTGAGCTTCGGTTTATGCAAAGGCAGAGGTCATCAGGGCTTCTTCTGAAACCCCCGAGCAATTGCAGGGGGAAGAAATATCTTCCCAGGATAGCCAGGAGGAAGGACGGGCTGCCACCATCCCCTGCGTGAAGGGTCCTGGCCTTTTAAAGTGGAAACAGTTGATTAAGGGGCTGGAGCACCTCCCTTACAAAATCAGATGGCAACGTCTAGGCCTCTTCAGCCTGGAAAGACAGCATTTAAGAGGGGACCGGATTGAAGTATGTAAAATCATGCATGGTATAGAAAAGGTGGATAGAGAAAAATTATTTTCTCTATCACACAACACTAGAACCAGGGGGCATCTATGAAGCTGATGGGTAGGAGAGTCGGAT
The DNA here is from genome assembly GCA_014337955.1 of Aspidoscelis marmoratus. Taxonomy (NCBI): domain Eukaryota; kingdom Metazoa; phylum Chordata; class Lepidosauria; order Squamata; family Teiidae; genus Aspidoscelis; species Aspidoscelis marmoratus. Next base: position 12,100,029 of record MTQE01002217.1, read on the forward strand.
CAGACAAGAGGAAGGATTTCCTCACCCAGAGGGTCATCGGTCTATGGAATTGGCTGCCTGAAGAGGTGGTGACAGCAACCAGCCTAGATGATTTTAAGAAAGGGTTGGACAAATTCATGGATGACAGATGTATCAATGGCTACCAGAATGGATGCCTAAGTACATCTTCCAGGCTGGGGGGACAAGCAGGAGGCCTCTAAGGCCATTTGCTGGGATTTGAGAGTAGGAGAAGGTTTGCCCTTGTCTCTGCTTGAGATGCCCATGGGCAATTGGTGGGCCACTGTGTGTGACAGGATGCTGGAGTAGATGGGCTGTGGCCTGATCCAGCAGGGCTCCTCTGAGGTTCTCATGGTTCATCTCTCTGCAGGGAAAGCGCAAGACTTTTCTGAACCACTGCTTGGGTCAGGCTGTCTCTTTGGGCCACAAGCTCTTCCAGGACTCCTTTGAATATGTTAATTCTGGGATTACTAAGGCCACCATGTAAGTCCCCCAAGAGTCATTCATCTTCACCAGACCTGGGGTCACCCCTTCACTTTCAACGTTCTTCGGCCCATCTTCAGTCCATCTCCTGCTCACACCTTTTCAGTTGTATACCTATTATTGGTGGACTTTCCACCTTCCATTTGGATTTTCCTGAATGGAACATCCACCAATAAAATGGATAGAAATGAAAAGATGGGAGCAGTCAGACCTGATGATGGACTGAAGGGCGTTTAAAGTGAAGGTGTAACTACAGCCTAAGACATCCAAAGTTTGGTCCTGTTCAAATCCCTACCTAGAATTAGCTTTCCAAGAGTGGCTGTAAGAGGGGTGTCCAGCTGTGATCCTGCAGTTGCTCCTGAACTACAGTTCCCATCACCCCCTGCCAGTTTCAGATGGATTAGGCTGAAATGCACCAAAGGTGTGCCTAGCTGCATTTCAAACTCCACAATTTTCCCAGGGTCAAAGAGGGATTGCCTGTGGCAATCCCAATATTACCTTGAGACCATGAACCAAAAATGTGCAATATAGTCATGATGGAAAACCCAGCTCCGGTGCCAGGTTTTCCATCTTGCTGGCTTGCTCACCTTGCCTGCCATTTTGTTGAGAGTGAAAAACATCAGGAAGGGAGTGAGCATCTCCAACATCCGGGTACTTTTGCAAGAGCATCGATGCCCCAAAGAAATAGCAGACAAGATTGAGCCCAAATTTGCTCCGAGTCCAAATTTGCTTCAGGAGGGGCAGCAAGAGGCAATTTTAAGATCTAAACAAGATCCCACAATTTCTTGATCCTGCGATAGCGTTATTTCGGGAAATCAATTCCAGGTCTTCAGTTTCAGTTTTTACATAAAAAACGAGCACACTTACCTGTCTGGTCTCTTGCTTGTTTGAACCACCATATTGAGAACATCCACTGTGATGTGTGCGAGGCCAAACCTAGCTGAAAATGCAGGCCATGCATGTACATTGGGCGGTGATTGCACATTTCTGGGAATTTCACATCATGAAATACCCAGATGTGCGTGCCATGCCATCGCAGGAGCAACCCCACTGGACAGGTGCCTCCACTTTCCGTGTGCTGTTGCCCTGCCCTGCATGGCTGGCAGGCAGCAGGTGATAATTCTGGGAGTAGGATACTCCAGAATACAGCTAAATAGCACGAAAAAGTGGAGAGGTCTGCAAGCAGGCACATGCGGCTCTGTATTCTCTGCAGCCAAACATTTATTTATGCTATTGATCTATTCCCTCTCTTCCTCCAGTTTTGAATTTGAAATGTTGGAAGTCGTGGCAGGACATGACTTTTGGGGTAAAGACTATTGCAGCTCCCTTGAGGTTGTCTGGCTGTAGCTATTACAGGCAAAAGGGTGTCTTGCTTGTCTGCTACAGCCAGTGCTTGACAGGTCCTTGAGAGCACGAGGTTTGCCCTTGTCTCTGCTTGAGATGCCCATGGGCAATT
>MTQE01002217.1:12131680-12143082 GCA_014337955.1 Aspidoscelis marmoratus
TAATGGGTGCAAAAATGGGTACTTTCTGACAGTGGAAAAACACCCAATTTGTACAAATTGTTCAATTCATTTTTGAAGACATGAATGTTGACAACATTCATTAGTGTCCGTATGCATCCATACGCTTCTGTATGCGTCCCGTTTTCATCCTGTACCTATCCGTACAAACGCGTACAGTTATGAATAAGATGCGTACGTATCCATACACAGACGAATGTCCGCATAATCCATACGAAGGACTGAAAAAATCGAAACTTGTTAGAAAGTTTAAATTTGAATGTATAGATATGCGATTCAAATTCGATCAAATTTTGAATGTTTCAAATATCCCTGCACTTCCCTAGTAGAGACCGGCGTGGATAAGCACAGCTGGACGCCCTCCCACGGCTGAAAGCAGGCTCGTGAGCTAACAGCTGTGCTTATCTGCATGGCACCAAAATGTGGTTGTTGGGCACCACTCAGTGATGGTCAGCTCCTCATTGAAGCCACGGGCCCCTCTATGCAGTTTTCTTGGCAGAGATATAGAAGGGGTTTGCCATTACCTATTTCCAGGGGAAGGCTGGATCAAACCAGCAACCCTCTGCTATCCAGACAGTTTGCTCTACCACTGAGCTAGAGCCACTCTCAGACTCCATGGGTTCCTCTATGCAGTTTTCTTGGCAGGCATACAGAAGTGGTTTGCCATTGCCTACTTCCAGGGAGAGGCCGGGATTGAACTGGCCACCTTCTGCTTTCCAGTTTATTTTACCTCTAAGCAAGCTCAATCAGAGCTCATCTGCCTTTTCAACTATTTTGTATCTTCCAAATTCTGCATGGCAGGAAAGCAATATTGCCTCCAACTGCCTGGCACGTTGCTTAATTAAAAGGCAGACATGCTTTTAAAACCATAAAATATTTGAGACTAGATTTAAAAGATTGATTAGAGCAGCACTTATTCTTACGTATTAAGGCACATGTAAGTTTCTGCTGCAGGAACTTCTCCTGCAAATGCACTTTTATCTATAAATACAAGGCGTTCCCTCTTAAATACATACAGGACACAACAGAATTCTCACCACATTTGAGCTTTCCACACCTTTCTCCAGCACCTCTTGTACTGAAGAAAACAAATCAGCTCATCACCCCTGCAATTTCTTCACGCTGCTCCTGCTCCCTGCAGTTCGCAACACGAACCCCTTACGCATGAGCGCTGGCTGCATGGATCTTAAAGGAGCAGCAAGGGTTGCCAGTTTGCTGCTGAGACCCTTCAGAGGCCGCTGGCAGCATTTGCACAATGCCTGTATGGCTCTGTGAGTGTGTTGGGAAGAGGCAACATCTGCACAATCCTAGCCCCAACTAGAGCATCCAGCATACCTCCAGATGTGGACCAAAACCTGTGATTCTCCTTGTACAGTGGCCCACCAACTGCCCATGGGCATCTCGAGCAGAGACCAGGGCAAACCTTCTCCTGCTGTCGAATCCCAGCAAATGGCCTTAGAGGCATCCTGCTTTGCCCCCCAGCCGGAAAGAAGCACTTAGGCATCCATTCTAGTAGCTGCTGATACATGTGTCATCTATAAATTTGTCCAACCTTCTCTTAAAGCCATCTAGGCTGGTTGCTGTTACCACCTCCTCTGGCAGGAAATTCCATAGACCGATGACCCTCTGGGTGGAGAAATCCTTCCCCTGGTCTGATCCAACTCTCCTGCCCATCAGCTTCGTAGAGTTTCCCCTGGTTCTGGTGTTGTGTGATAAAGAAAAGAAATTTTCTCCATCCACCTTTTCTATACCCTGCATGATTTTACTTAAATGCTGTGTTTCCAGGCTGAAGAGGCCCAGATGTTGCAGTCTGATTTCATAAGGGAGGTCTTCTAGCCCCTTAATCATTCTACAGATGTTTTTTGGTGCCTGGTTAAAACATACCTCTTCACCCAGGCCTTTGATGTTTAGCGCTCTCTGGGTACTTTCCAGCCAGGGATGGAGGATTATATTTTAAATATATTTTAAGAATAGTGTGCATATATTTACCTTTTTATCATTCTGCCCCCCCCCCAGGACCTTGAGTGAAGGGGTGGATATAAACTCATTAATAATAATATAAACAAATAATATAAACATTATATAAATATAAATATTTAAATAAATCAGTACAATAAAAGCAAGAGAGAACTCAGTTACTCTCCCAGGGGAGTCATTCGTGTTTTCCCATCTTAACCCCAAAGAAGGAAAGATGTGGACTAACTGTAACAAGACTGTGGTCACACCTAAGATTTAATCCAGCTTCACTCCACTTTCAGAGTGAGAGAACACATCAGCAAAGTGGCCGATAATCTTCTTCCTGCATTATCTATCCCAAAGGAGAATTTTCTGAGTTATTTAACACTGAAAGAAAACAGTTCGTCACTTGGCTGATGAATTTTCTCACTCTGAAAGTGGACCGAAGCTGGATTAAACCTTAGGTGTGACGGCAGCCTAATAAGTCAGATCACCAAAAAGTCTTTCAAAAAAAGCCCCCCAAAGTCTGTATCCCACCATCCCAGACGTGGATTTCATTTTATCCCAATGGAAGCCCCATTTCTATCCCTCACGTTTGTTCCGTACCTGGTCGATTCCTCACCTGTCCAGCACCTCCAACGCTGAGTCTCCTCTGGGCTTCGGAGCTTTGGGAATTCCTCCCACTTTATGGCATGAGTAAGAGATTCTCTAGCTGGGAGGAGACATCAGCTGACTAGGAAGCGAAACTCCAGAGAGCTCCAGGTGACAGGTGAGAAATGCAGGGCCCTGGCTGACGTCAGGGCAGAGGAGGCGCACCTGAGATATCAGGCACCTTTCTGACACAAGCTGCTCCTGCCTTGGCTGCCTCGTGTGGGGCCATATCAGCGCTGACGTGTTCGGAGTCTAATGCTGTGTCCACACTGCCATTTCAATCCAACCTCACTTCGCCTTCAGAAGGAGGAAACGCAACAAAGGAGCAACTGGGCATTTTTCTTCCACATTATCTAACCCCAAGGTGGACTTTCTGGGGTAGATAATGCTGAATAAAAACAGCTTGTCGTTTTACTGAAAGGCTGCGTCCACACCTCAGTTTTAATCCAGGTTCAGTCCACTTTTGGAGTGAGAGAACACATCAGTGAAGTGGCAAGCAGATTTCTTTAGCATTTTCTAACTCAGAAAATCCACCTTTGGGTGAACTAATCCGGAAAGAAAATGGCCGTTCACGATGCTGATATGTTCTTCCACTCTGGAAGAAGAGGAAGATCCGCTTTCCTCACCCATTTAAGGGGACTTAAAGCGGCTGACAAACCTTCTGTTCTTCTCCCCACACCAGACACCCTGTGAGCTAGGTGGGGCTGTGAGAGCTCAGAAGAGAGCTGTTGCTAGACCAAGGTCACCCAGCTGGCTTCATGGAAGAAGAATAAGTGTTGGTTTTTCTATCCTGCTTTCCTCACCCATTTAAGGGGACTTAAAGCTGCTGACAAACCTTCTGTTCTTCTCCCCACACCAGACACCATGTGAGCTAGGTGGGGCTGTGAGAGCTCAGAAGAGAGCTGTTGCTAGACCAAGATCACCCAGCTGGCTTCATGGAAGAAGAATAAGTGTTGGCTTTTCTCTCCTGCTTTTCTCACCCATTTAAGGGGACTCAAAGCAGCTGACAAACCTTTTGTTCTTCTCCCCACAACAGACACCCTGTGGGGTAGGTGGGGCTTTGAGAGCTCAAAAGAGAGCTGTGACTAGCCCAAGGTCACCCAGCTGACTTCATGGGGGAGGGTGGAATCAAACCCAGTATTCCCAGATAAGAGTCTGGCTCCCTAACCGCTAGACCAAACTGGGGGAGTTGTCAAGGTTAAATGTGGTCAGAAATGAAAATTACACTGAGCTAGACTTAAGGTTACCCTCATTTGTACTAATGGCTTTTCCCACCCAAGTCCTTTTTAGAAGTAATCATCACATGTAGATTTCATACCCAGTGTTTTGATATGTGTATGCAGTGTACAATGATTCAGTCCTAAAATAGGCTCTGTGTTCTCATTGGCTACACGCGTGAACCAAGGTTGAAAACTGTTTTGTAGATCATCTTTCATTCTGACCTACTGTATCTTATCCATGCTAAAACTGTATCTACCGAATAAAGTCAAGCCTTCCTCTTATGGAATGAAAAACTTTGTTTCCAGTCTCTTGGCTGAGAACTGACTGCCAGAGGTTTGCCTGGAATTTCCATTTTCCATTTTTATTTATATACCGCCTTTCCAAAAGTAAAATTTACTCAAGGCAGTTCACAACAAATGGAAAAACAAAATACAATACAAATTCAATCATTATATCAAAGAGTACAGCAAATAAGAATAATCGAAAATACATTACATGTTATAACAACTAATACAATACATGGTAATAATAATAATTAGAGAAAAAACCTATAAACAGGTGGGACAACTGGCAGGTGGAGATGGTTGAGCTTTCTCCCTCCTTCCCTCGTCCATGGTGGCATTGGGGAGTTGGCTTTTCTACCTCACTTTTCTCCCCCATTTGAGGGGACTCAAAGCATCTGACAAACCTTCTGTTCTTCTCCCCACACCAGACACTCTGTGAGCTAGGTGGGGCTGTGAGAGCTCAGAAGAGAGCTGTTGCTAGACCAAGGTCACCCAGCTGGCTTCATGGAAGAAGAATAAGTGTTGGCTTTTCTATACTGCTTTTCTCACCCATTTAAGGGGACTCAAAGCAGCTGACAAACCTTCTGTTCTTCTCCCCACAACAGACACCCTGTGGGGTAGGTGGGGCTGTGAGAGCTCAGAAGAGAGCTGTGACTAGCCCAAGGCCACCCAGCTGGCTTCGTGGAGGAGGGCAGAATCAACCTTGGTATTCCCAGATAAGAGTCCGGCTCCCTAACCACTAGACCAACCTGGCAAATCCCTATACCTTTTTCAGACCAGGTCCAGTTGTGCAGTTCAAATCAGGGTGAGGCTCCACTACCTCCCAAAGAAGCATTAAAATCAGCTCTTCCTAAACCTCTTTAACGTAGCCTCAAAATGCTCCCTCTGATGAAGGCACTTTGGCAAGGCTCACGTGCCACCTCGAAGAGCGCTGGATCCCAGCAGAATGCCAATCCAAAGCCTTACTTTCCATTTTTTAATAACCTGCACCACTGAGCGGGTATAGCCATGTGCCACCTCCATACCTTTTCTGTATTTCACTCTCCTTTTTTCTTGCCTGATTGGGGGAGTTTGTCTCTGGCCATTTCCCCACATGGCACAAGGAAAGGTTTGGGAAGCCAGAAGAGAAGTACAGTGGTGTGCTTGCCATCCAAACCCTTTCCCAGTTTGATTGCCAGTTAGGGGCAGGGAGGGAAACACTAGAAAGGGCAATGGGGCAGATGGAAGCTAAAGGTAGGAGAAAACCTTACTGCTGGAAAACCTGCCAGCAGCACGGAGTTCTCCAGGAACAGGCGGGATGACGATGACAGACGGAGGAACGGGGTGGGGACAGTGGGGGGAGATGATGACAGACAGAGGAACAGGGTGGGGGAAGGCAAACGGCGGGTGGCAATGGAGATTGGCACAGTGGCGGCGTTCCCATTAAGAAGTATTCAGATTATTCCAGGATCCAGCAGCAAGTCTTGCTATAATTTGAAAACGGATTCCCTGGATTTTCAGACATTTAGTTCGCAGAAACAGGGAATCCCTTCAAAAGTCTCGGGATGCCAGGGGCTCAAGCCAGATTCAGGCCGGACTAAAACGCCAGTCAAAACGCAGCCTCGGTTAAGGAAATTCCCCAGTTATAATTATCCCAGGAGAACAGATACGCAATCAATAAATAACTTGCTGATATTGCGTCCACTTCCGGCACCTTTCGCCTCCATAGCTGCAATGCTCTTGCCAAAGGGCAAAGTTGCAGAGGGCATTAACTGCCTCTACCTGGCTATTTCACCAGTCCCTTGTTCCGCTGCTGAAATGGAGAAGGCAACGTAATATAGCTGAGTCATCTAATGCCATGGTGAGTCAGCAGTGCAAGAGAGAGAGAGAGAATCCAGAGCTCTTGCAACAACTTTGTTAATCCACATGAGGTCAGAAAATGTGCTTCAGGAGCATATATTGGCCTTTAATGTGGATCAAAGGTGGGATGAAAACACTAGCTACCACATGCTCCTACTTCCAAATCTGCTTTTGGGTCAGTCTTTATTAAAATGCACATGGAGGTAGCCAGTTTCTAAGTGTGACCATTACAGAGTGCAATTGCTACTCCCGGGTGAAATATTGCTGGGGGTTTTCTGCTTGTGTCTTTTTGCTTTAAAAAAAAACCAGCACAGCATGGAGTTTCATAAACTACACAATTCACAAGAACAGGTCCAGAGAAATTATAGGTTTTAATAAGTGTAACCCATGTATGTTTAATGTGATACTTTAATAAAAATGTTTCATTTCAAAAAGAAGGGAGGAAGTGAAGAAGAAGAGTTAGCTTTTCACCCATTTGGGGGGACTCAAAGCAGCTGACAAAGCATCTATTCTTCTCCCCACACTAGAACACCCTGTGAGGTCAGTGGGGCTGTGAGAGCTCAGAAGAGGGCTGTGACTCGCCCAAGGTCACCCAGCTGGCATCGTGGAAGAGGGCAGAATCAAACCCGGTATTCAAGAGTCCGACTCCTTAACCACTAGACCAAACCGTCTAGGGAAAGGGAGAAAGAAGAAGAACTGGCTTTTCTACCCTGCTTCCTGCACTCATTTAAGGGGACTCAAAGCAGCTGATAAACCTTCTGTTCTTCGCCCCACAATAGGCACCCTGCGAGGCAGGTGGGGCTGTGGGAGCTCAGAAGAGAGCTGTGACTAGCCCAAGGACACCCAGCTGGCTTCATGGAGGAGTGCAAAATCAAACCCAGTAATTCCCCAATAAGAAGCTGGCACCCTAATGCCTAAGACCTTTGTCCCTGGCAATTGGACCAATTAGCTTCCACTAAAAAATTAACAGCTTTTATTGCAAATTAACTATTTTCAGGGAACTGCCAGCAGGTGGCACTCTTGCACAGACGATCCTGAGCCGCTTGCATGAACCTTAAGCCTTCTGGTAGCTCAGGCCGGACTTGGGAAAAGTCCAGCGTTGGGCATAATGTTGCCTTCCTTTTGGTCTAGTGGTTAGGGAGCCGGACTCTTACCTGGGAAGGCCGGGTTTAATTCCACCCTCCTCCACGAAGCCAGCCGGGTGACCTTGGGCTAGGCATAGCTCTCTTCTGAGCTCTCACAGCTCCACCTACCTCTGTGATGGGGAGAAAAATATAAAAGCTTTGTCAGCCGCTCTGAGTCCCCTTAGATGGGTGAGAAAAGCGGAGTAAAAAAGCCAACTCTTCTTCTTCCTCCATGAAACCAGCTGGGTGACCTTGGGCTAGTCACGGCTCTCTTCTGAGCTCTCACAGCTCCACCGGCCTGTTGCCAGTTTCGATGGCTCAGGCAAATCAGTGTTTGTCTGTTTATTTATATTTATATATTTGGTTTCTTGGTTTACATGTTTATCCTGCTCTGTACCCAAAGGTCTCAGGCCAGATCACAAACGTTAAAAACGTTTTAAAGGAATCCCCTTTTGAGTTGAATAGATGGAGTACAGATTGGGTTTTTGGATCCGGACACAGATATTACATAGAATATCCGTGCCCGGAATGAATTCCCCCACCCCTCCTTTCCACAGCCCTCCCCCCTTCCCCTCCCTTCGCCACTTACCTCCATGGCAACTTCTCCGTGGTGCCACTACCACCACTCCACGTCTCTTCCGTGGCCCGCTGGAACCACGAAAGGGTTCTGCAGCCTATATTTAGCCCTCGGAACCCTTTCACGGTTCCTCTGCGCCAAGGACGAGGCCCATGCTGCCACCCAGGGAAGTGGGCCCCGGGGAGGTGGGCAGGAGAGCTCCAATGGCACACCGGGCACCACCAGAGCCCTCTGGGGCTGTGAGCAGGCTTCCTGGGATGTAAATACCTCCGTGGAAGCCTGCTCATGGTTCCAGGGGGCCCTGGAAGGGGCCCGGAGTGCCGCCGGTGCAGGTAAATGGGCCCCAGGGAGGAGGTTTTGGGGATACTGGATACTGGATTATCCGATTCGTGGATGGATAGGGTCCTTCGAATAGGGCTCTATTCGATCCATCCACAAATCTCGGAATCTGGACCTATTCATCCGGACTCTGAATGCAAGGATAATTTGTGCATGTCCCTAAATACGTGCGCCTTCGCTGGAGAGGGGCTACTCATAGTTACTATTTGTTGTTCTTGGGTACCGTCATGGGCAACTCCATAGGCACCTTGGTGCAGTTTTCCTGGCACTGATGCAGAAGTGGTTTGCCATTAGAGATGTGCACAAATAATTCGTGCACTTGGAATTCGGATGAATGTGTCCAAATTCCCACACTCTCGCCCCCCTCCCCGGTGCCCCCTTACCTTTGGGTGCACTCCGGTGGCGGCCCAGGCTCTGGGTGGCGGCAGCTGTGGCGTGGATAGCAGTGTGGTTTTGGGTGGTGGCGGCGGCAGCAGGGTGAGGGAGGAGGGATTGTTCGTCCTCTGCTCTCCAGTTTGCTTGACCTACAAGCTACTGAGCTACATGCACCCAGAATACTCAGGGTTTTCTTTACCATTGGCTTCTTCTAGGGATCATACCAGCCTCCCGCTGCTTTCCAGGCTGTTTGAGCCGCAACAGGTGTCAATGCCCAGAAAGCTGCAGATTGAAAGCAGCTTCCTCGTGTGCCACAGGCAGAATAGCCTTTGCTTAAAGGCAGGCTTGGTTCGTTTCCAACTACAGCTCAGTTAATTAGATCACACCAAGTGATTTACCTGACAAAGCTGGACTAATCTCCCAAACCCATTTAGTGTGTCTTCCAAGGGATTACAAAGCGAACCACAGCAAATCCAAAGTGGTACTTCATGGTTTGTTTGCTTAAACAAAATTAATTTCACAGTGCATTTACCCTTTGAAGGTGGCAAAAAGTCCCACGGAGAAGAAGAGTTGGCTTTTCTAACCCATTTAAGGAGAACTCAAAGCGGCTGACAAACCACCTGTTCTTCTCCCCACAACAGAACACCTTTTAGGTAGGTGGGGCTGCAGGAGGTCAGAAGAGAGCTGTGACTAGGTCATCCAGTTGGCTTCATGGAGGAGGAAGAGTTGGCTTTTCTACCCTGCTTTTCTCACCCATTTAAGGGGACTCAAAGTGGCTGACAAACCTTCTGTTCTTCTCCCCAGAACAAACACCCTTTGAGATGGGTGGGCTGTGAGAGCTCAGAAGAGAGGTGTGACTTGCCCAAGGTCACCCAGCTGGCTTCATGGGGGAGGGCGGAATCAAACCCAGTATTCCCAGATAAGAGTCCAGCTCCCTAACCACTAGACCAGTGGTTCTCAACCTTCCCAATGCCACAACCCCTTAATGGATTTCCTCATGTTGTGGAGACCCCCAACAATGGGGGCAGAGCAGCTAGGAGGTGGGAGGGAAGGGCGGTGGGAGACTCGTCACGACCCCTCTGAAAGGGTAGATCGACTCCCAAAGGGGTCCCGATCCCCAAGTTGAGAACCACTGCACTAGACCAAACTGGCTCAGAGGAGCTTAAACCTGCCTCTGGATTCAGATGAAGTTTGATCATATCATACTGATTCTGAACCCCAGCTGGATTTAATGTGTATCACGTGAAGAATCCAGATCCTCAAGCCCCCAACAAAATTAACAGAAAGTAAAGAGCTTCTTCTCCCCTTAAGCTCATGGCCCAGCAGAATGAGTGAGGCTGCAATGGGAGTCTAACCACGTTGGTTTCAAATGGTGCTGGCGTCAAGGTGGTGTCTGCTGTTTTGAAGACCCAGACAAATCTACAGGATTTGGGACTTGGGGTGGAGGCCCCATAATCAGCAGCTAAAACTGCAAAAGGGTAAGTGACAGGGCCTTCTCTGTGGTAGCCCCCAAGGTGCAGAATGGCCTCCCCCCTGGCACGTGTCTAGGTGTACAAGGAAAACACACTTCTTTACCCAAACCTTATCTGTTTTAGTGGCGTCTGTCTTATGCTGTGCTTTGTACCGGTTCTACCTGTCCTGAGATCCAAGAGGAGAGCTTAGGAAAAAATGCAAATGAAAAAAAAATGTCCCCAAGGCCACCAAAGTTCAGCACTCAGGCCTGTACCTTCCCGAGAAAACCGTATAAAAGCCACCCGCTCCCTGATGCGCCCAAACGAGACTCCCGCCCTGCCTTGCAAGTTTGCATGTCCTTTTCTCCTCCTCATGGGTTGTCATGGGGATCCCATACAGTGCTAGGGACGCGCATGAATATCTGCAACATACGTTATTTGTATGAATTCATACATTCATACACAAATCCAATGTTACAACATTCGTGTCAGGACATTTCCCCCTGTGAAATGTGTCGGCAGGACCAGAGCTCACATCGCGTCATGAGCTGAATCACAGCAGGTGTTTAATATAATCTTATAACCTGTTTCCCAGAACTGCGCAGACTAAGGATATGCACGAATGTTCTAAGCATTCAAAATTCAATCAAATATGAACTTGAACAGAATGTTTACACATTCAAATTTAAACATTCGAATGAATGTTTTGTCTAGTGGTTAAGGAGCCGGTCTCTTATCTGGGAATACCGGGTTCGATTCCGGCCTCCCCCATGAAGCCAGCTGGGTGACCTTGGGCTAGTCACAGCTCTCTTCTGAGCTCTCACAGCCCCACCTACCTCACAGGGTGTCTGTTGTGAGAAGAATAGAAGGTTTGTCAGCCTCTTTGAGTCCCCTTAAATGGATGAGAAAAGTGGGATAGAAAAGCCAATTCTTCTTATTCTTATTCTTCTTATGCTTCTTCTAATGTTCAAATGATTCAAATGTAGATACGTATAAGATGCATAGATACATACCTGTACGTATTTCTGTATGAAATGGGTAGATACGTATGATGCACACAAACGTCAACAGTCGTATCTTCAGATTCAAATGTATTTGATTGAAATCGGATTTTGTTGCACTCGGATTCTAAGCATTTGAATTGAACGGAATGTTTTGACATTCAATTCGAATCAAATTCGAATGCAAAAAACCCACATGTGTGTACATCTCCAGTGTAGACATAATAGCACTGTAAATGTTGTGAGAAATGAGTACTGTTATGATTAGCAGGTCGATGTAGCACTGGAAAACAGCCCCATGGAACATTATGTCTCCTGTAACCACACCTAGATTCAGCACATTGTAGCTCAGTAGTAATGTAGTCTTATAGCTTGCATCTATATGATAGCAATTAAGTTGTAGATCTCTTTTATTTTTCATATATCCATGCATTTATTCACCATCTATATTCTCTGTTGAATTTTTAGTGTGATTTTAATGTATATGCTGTTTTTAATCTTTAACAGTTGCTACCTGCCCAGAGACCTTCAGGTATGGGGCGGGATAGATATGTAAATAATAAATA
>MTQE01002217.1:12148561-12169153 GCA_014337955.1 Aspidoscelis marmoratus
GGTATGGTATGGTATGGTATGGTATGGTATGGTATGGTATGGTAGGCCACTCTGAGACACTGTGGGCCTTTCTGCACTTAGCTGATTATCCTGCCATGAACTAGGGCTGGCAAACTTCTGGTAAAGGTGGGCCATTCACATTTGCCACGAGGAAAGCTTTCCCAAAGCGTCGATTACTGGCCAGAAGTGCAAACGGTCCTCCCACTTACCAGACGCCCGCTGCGTCTGAAGCCGGAAGTTCCGCCTCCTTGCTGCAGCGATTGGCCATTCCGTGGCATGCTTGGCCGCTGTTGCAGAGGGGCGTGTTTGAGTAGAGGGGCGTACTGCGGCCGATCATGCCAGCGCCCGTGATCAAATGTGCAGCGCCCACTTCTCAGTTGCTAAGCAAATGCCCCTCTCGCGACTCAATGACCGGACGCCATTCCTGGGGATGGGTGGTCTGGTCACATCAGAGGTCAGCGATCCATCACAGCTGCCAACACCACCGCGCCCGGGAGGACGCCACCTCTCCCACCCACTGACCGCAGACAACCGGAGAGCAAATGCTCGCGCCGTTGGATGCTACAGGTAAGCTTCTGGTCAACGCTGGTAAAGGTGTGGAGCATGATTTCATGTTCCATGCCTAATCAACAATTAGTGAACATCTGTGGAGGCAGGGCATACCTGGAGACTGTAAGAGCCTCCTTGCGTGCGGATGCTCACCAGAAGTTCACTAACTGTCGACTACCGGCCAAAGTGTGAATTGGTCTTGTGATTCCAGCGTCACATTTTCAGCCTGAGACCCAAGAGCCCAGATGAGCAGCAAATGTAAACGAACAGGCGCCTTTCAGCATCACTTACCCCAGAACAGGGAGACGGGTATATAATGTGCCTCTTGTCATTCCAATTTTAAAAGCTCCACATCAAAGATTAGAGTGGCATTGGCTGGGATGATTCCTGGGTGGCCAGTAGGGCCATAGGCATAGTCTGGCGAGATTATCATCTTGGCACGCTGCCCAACACTCATCTGCAAAAGGAACGGCAGGTGACAGTCCCAGAAGGCTCCAGAAGTCCAAAAGTCAACGTAACCCCCATGCCTCAAGATAACCTCATTTAGAGAACGGTATCTGAACCTGCTTCCAAGGCAGAAGTTGTGGAGCTCTGCCATCTTGCTCCCACTAGTGGCCTTTCCGATCTACCACTGCAACCACAAGGATGTATGTCACCTTGTCAGAGGGCAGGATTGAAGGAACAGCAACCTGGGCACACTGCCATCTTCTCAGCGGTTGTCCTGCCCTCTCTAAGTTGCCACCCCAAGGTTGTGTGGACTGTACATGCTGACCAGTGTGTATCACTGAAGCCCAGGTGGGGGAGCTGGGTAGAACAGATTTGACCCAACTGTGCACACAGAACAGATTTGACCCAACTGTGCACACTAGGTTTCTGTGTGCAGCATTGTGCCAGACAGGAGGGTGTTCTCTGTGGTTTATGGGTCTACCATGGGTCTCCCAAGAAAACCTCTGCAGACTGAAGGGGCTTTTGAAGTCTTGTATCTTGTGACAGGCCAACCAGACAGACTGGGAATGCCATTAGCTGGCAGAGGGGGTCTGCTGTGTAGTGCTGGAGAAGCCCAGGGCATAGAGAACTTATCATTCATATGAACAGGACTTTTGTAGAACCTGCTCATGATTTTGTATCCTCCGCCATCTCCATGGGGAAGTCTCAGTTTGTGATAAGTCCAACTCACAGGGTGGGCCATACACCTGATCTAGTCTGTGTTTCATACTGCAGGGAATGTGGTCTGGATATTTTTTTTGGGGGGGCAGGTAATGTTACCCCCCACAGCCATGGTCAGACCATCATTTGGGGAAGTTTGGTATAACAGCAGTCCTCTATCACAAGGGTAGGGGGTGAGTTTAAAGATGGTCCATCCCAGGAGTCTTATAGAATCTGAAGGATTCCTGAAAGCTCTGGGGAAACTTCCAGAAGCCAGAGCTGCTAGTCCTGTTGAGGCTCCCGTGGGCTTATGGAATGGGGGGACAGTGGGATGCTGATATGCTTCCTCTTGAGTGTTCTCTCCGATGACGTGAAGTTTGAGATGTTCCTTCATTTTTCTCAGGAACTGAAGGCAATGTGGCGAGCTACTTGTAATGAAGACGGAAACCATGTAGGCAGGAAGTACCAAGGTCCAGAATTTAGGGGTTTAGCCTGTTCTAGATGGGGCTGGACTTCATAGTTTAGGAGAGCTTCCTGGAGCCACTTCTGCCCATCCAGGCTCAGATGACCGCTCTGACCAGGAGCGCCTGTTGCCAGCTTCAGCTGATATACCAACTAAGCCCTTATACAGGGATAGCAGTAGTCTGGTCACTGTTATCCATGTGTTGGTAGCCACCGTTTTAGACTATTGGAATGCTCTCTGTTTGGGGCTACCTTGCATCTGTTCCAGAACCTGTAAGTAGTACAAAATGTAGCAACAAGATTATATAAGAACATAAGAGAAGCCCTGCCCAATCAGGCCTCAGCCCATCCAATCCAGCATCCTGTCTCACACAGTGGCCCACCACTTGGTTCTGGTCACCTCCAGCAGAAGACAAGGTCAAAACCTTCACCTGCTCTTGACTCTCTGCAAATAGCATCCTGCCTGCCTCTCCAACTTAGAGAAAATGCCTAGGCATCCATTCTAGTAGCCATTGATACACCTCCATAAATTAATAGAAGCCCTGCTGGACTGGGGCACAGCCCATCTAGTCAAGCACCCCATCTCACACGGTGGCTGACCAACTGCTTCTGGGCCCCTCAAACAGAAGACAAAGGCAGAACCTTCACTTGTTTTCAACTCCCTATAAATGGGACTTCAGAGACACCTTGCCAGGTTGCTGAGTGAGGTCTCTGTCTGGGCACGTATATCTGTGCTTATGCACTAGCTGCAGTTAGCTAGCAAGCCCGGTTCAAGTTTCTGTACCTGGCATATAAGGTCCTAAACAGCATGAGACCATGAGATGATCTGGAAAGCTTTGACTGAGGGTCGCACAAAATACTGGATGCCATCTTTTGATGGCCTGTATCTGGGCCTTTTCTGTGTTAGCACCCTCTCAACGGAATGTCCTCCCTTCTGCTACAGGCCTGCCCCTGTATCCGAAGTTCCAGTAGCTACGGATCCACTCAGCCACGGTTGACTGGATCAGCCTCCCCCAGCCCCAAACAATATCTTTAGGCCTCCTGGAGGGTTCCCAGAGACCTGGGACAGTTGGAAATCATGCAAAATCGCACAGGATTCCCTATGATTTCTCCTGTCTTAACCGCAATAGGAACAGGCACAGATAGGGGCACACCCTATTTGTGAGGAACATACACTACAGCTTTTGGGTGCCTATTAAAGGCCTCCCCCTTCACCCAGGCATTCCCAGTGTGAACATTTGCACCTTTCACTGACTCACCCAGTTGTTAATGTGTTTTTAACTGCTGGGTTTTGTGTGTGGTTTTACCCTGGTTTCTAATCTCTTCTGGAAACCACTCGGAAATATTTTTAAATAAATAAACCATTTTGCCCGTGGGGGAATGAGGAAGAAACAGACGTCCTTGTTTCCCTCACTTCACTTGTAGTGTGTGTGTCCACTTGCAGACTACAGGCCTGAGGGCAAGCGATGACTTTACTCAGTGTGTAGGCCCCTTTGAAAGCCTGCTGAGGGGTATGATAAAAATATAGGGAATAGAGAGAACAAGGACAACCTTATCACCTCTTTCAGATACCTGTTTTCCTGCTTAATGTGCCAACTTCAGAAGGCAAGAAAAACCTTTCACTATGTGAGAAAGGAGAAAGCCCTGCACAAATACAGGTCTGCTACAGTTTGAATGAATCTGAGGTAAACGCTACACTTCAGAGAAAGATGGCGGCGGTACCTGGGCCACGCCTTCTTCCCAGCCACGAATGACCTCCTGCTTGCCCATCACAAACTTGAAGGGTTTATTTCTGTCACGGGAAGAATCAAACTTTTTCCCATCTTCCAGCATACCTAAAAAATATAAATAAAACCAGTCATGTACTGACGAAGCCAAATATGCCAAACTGTTCTGTACAAGATCTTAACATACACCCACAAAAATCCCCCAGACAAGAGACACTCAAGTGGAAAATAAAG
The DNA here is from genome assembly GCA_014337955.1 of Aspidoscelis marmoratus. Lineage (NCBI taxonomy): Eukaryota > Metazoa > Chordata > Lepidosauria > Squamata > Teiidae > Aspidoscelis > Aspidoscelis marmoratus. The sequence continues at coordinate 12,152,680 of MTQE01002217.1, forward strand.
GGAACACAAATGGGCAGGATATATGGATATAAAAATGTCAAAGAATGCCTAGAAATACAAACAGAATAATGTTGGATAATAATAAGAAAAGTTGGCTTTTCTACTCAAAGCTGCTGACAAACCTTAAGTTCTTCTCCCCACAACAGACACCTTGTGAGGTAGACAGGGCTGTGAGAGCTCAGAAGAGAGCTGTGACTAGCCCAAGGTCACCCAGCTGGCTTTGTGGAGGAGTGAGGAATCGAACCCGGTATTCCCAGGTAAAAGTCCAGCTCCTTAATCACTAACCAGGCCACCAATATACAAGATGAAAATAAAATCCATGTATGTATCTACTATAATATGTAGGCACTGGGAAAAACAATACAGTCCAAAATAATCCAGGACACTCGGCTTGTGTACAGACGACACCCCAGAGAAACTGGGATCAATTCGCACTTGGCTTGCTGGTGTGCTCTGGGGTAGCTTCTGGGAAGCACTATCTGCACTTGCAGGAGGCAATTCCGCACCAGAAGCATCTCCTGCCAGCCCAGAGCTATCCCAGCCTCTACTAGCAGTGGTGTACAAAACTGTGCTCCATACGTGTCCACCTGTCCTGGCCAGCAGACAGAGCATTCACACCTCTTCCGGGGCCAGGGGTCACCTGAGGTGCTGAGCATGTCATCGTAGTCCTGATGCTGGCACACAAGCAGTTGTGCTGGCCGCTGGGACAAAGACGATGGCACCCAGACATGCGCTGGGACTTCCAGGAGCATGCACTAGCATCCACAAATGTGAATGTTAGTGCTAGTGCACACCAGTGGGCGTACACTATTCTCATCCCCCAGATAGGATGGGGAGTGCAGAAACACCTCTGGGACCTACTGCTTCACTATATCAGAAGGCCAGATGGGTTTCGACCCTCCTTGCTCCTGCGTCTTCTTCAATGGCGGACTATCTCAGATCCCACAAAACAGGAACTATAAACATGGCTCTGCTGGATGTTGAGAGCAGGCAGAGAAGAGAATCATGTAGGAAATGAGAAGTCAGGCTTTGGAGCACTGAAATTCAACCTGGATAAGAGCAAAATCCATGTTCCTCACACACTGGAAGGCAGGGACATAAAGGTTCAGCATTTCTTCCCTGGACGGCAAGTGGCAGCCACCTTCTATCATGAGCTCTACCCATTCAGTTCAAGCGCTACAGCCACAGACCCAAGTTGGGTTTTCCTCAAAACCAGAAAGCACCAAACTAGGTCAGTGCCTACAAAGAACTATAGGGGGATAAGCAGAGTCACATCACCACCTAAGCATATGTGGTCCAACAGGTAACATGCTCACAGGTAAGGTATAATCACACTGCAATGTCTGGGCCTCTTCAGTCTGGAGAGACGGCGTTTAAGAGGGGACCTGACTGAAGTATATAAAATCATGCATGGTAAAGAGAAGGTGGACAGAGAAAATTTCTTTTCTCTATCACACAACAGTAGAACCAGGGGGCATCTATGAAGCTGGTGGGCAGGAGAGTTGGATCCGACAAGGGGAAGCATTTCTTCACTCGGAGGTCATCGGTCTATGGAATCTGTTGCTGGAAGAGGTGGTGACAGCTACCAGCATACTGTGGTCACTGAAAACCGCAGATATTTGAAATAATGGGAAATCTCACATGATTTCACGCTATTTCTAACTGCCCTAGGCCTCCAGGAAACCTCAGATAGGCGTAAAAGGACCAGCAAGAGGGTGGAGGAGGCTTGTCTGGTCACAGCAGAAAAGTGAAATAGCGGTTACCGAATCACTGGATACGGGGGAGGGCAACTTTTACCCTATTTACTAGATATGTGCGTTCAAATTCAATTCGATTCAAATGTTTAGAATCCGAATGCAACAAAATCCAATTCAAAACAAATGCATTCAAATCTATTCGTTCGAAGGTTAGATTCGAATCTGAAGATACAGGATCGACAACATTCATATTTGGAGATACAGATGTCGACAACATTCGAATGTGTCCTTCGTATCTGTATGCACAAATGCACAGATGCATATGAGATGCATACAGATACATATCTGTACATTCAAATGTTTTGAATCATCTGAACGAATGTTGCAGAACATTCAAAATTCATTCAAATGTTTAAATTCAAGTGTCTAGACATTCTATTCAAGTTTGAATGTCCACATTCGATCAAATTTTGAATGTTTAGAACATTTGTGCATATCCCTACTATTTACCTATTTACTGGATTTTTATACCACTCAATACTACTGTCTGAGGGCTGTATAAAATTTTTTAAAACTACATAAAACAAAAAGGAAGATTTAAAAATAGATAATAAAATGGTAAAACGTAAACAGGAGAGGCAACCCACCCGTCCACCCTCATCACTGTTTATCACATCCTGACGTTCCGCCATGTTCTCAGAAGGGGCAAGAAGAGAAATCATTAGGAATCTCAAGGGCAAATCTGGCACCAGCGGGATACTGTAGAGAAGAATGGCGCACGCTGCCTTGGGTCTTAGGCAGGTGGGCACGATGGGCATGAAGGCTACAAATAAATTCATCTCATCAGCTGATGAGCGGCAAGCCCACGCAGAAGAGACGCGGGGCGTCGTTTGCAGAAACCGGCGGGCAGTTCTTCGGAACCTCCCGTAAGAACCGCTGGTGAAACAGATGTGCAGGGAGCCACATTAGCAACTCACAAAGAGGAGCGGGAAGGGCTCTGCCCCTGGCAGAAAAGGCCTTCTAAGAGTGCATCCCCAAGCAATTTAAAGTCTGCTGAAACTCTTCTTTTGCCTCTGAGCGCCCCCATGCCAGAGTTTTTAACGAGCTTCCAGCGCTACAAAAGCAGGAAAAGCCGCGACAAAATACCTGCCCTTTAAAGAAGAGTTCCATTGCTCTTTTTGGAAGTTGCGGGTTTTCCTCGCAGCATTTACCTTGGGGACGCTCCGTGGCAAAAGGGGCAGGGATTGCTGCCTGCCAGAAAGCCAGAAAGCATTAGTTTCCCTCCTTCCCTAAAGCACAGACCTTCAAAGAGCCAGAATTGCGAAGATTTGCAACATTGTTATCAGGCGTGAAGGCTTATCAGGAGTGAAGTGGATGGATTGCAACACTGTTATGAAGTGGGTGTACTTAAAATCACCGCTGCTCTACGGGGTGGATTTAGACAGTGATTGAAAGTCCTAAGAGGGAATGAGCAAACCATCGCCCAGCGGATGGCTGCAGCCCGTGCGAGAAACCTTTTCGGGGGACGGAGATCTGGGAGACAAACAGAACCGATGGCTATTTTCCCTTTGAACAAGAGAGGGGGCAGGGAAAAAAAGATGCAGGGAAAGAAAACACGCTCCCTTGGGGACGGAAGGTGCGTTTAAACGCGCATTTTGCTGAGCCTCATGCAGACGCTTATTCTGGAAGTGCAGGGCACTTTTAAAGTCCGCTTGAATAGAGTGACAGTAGAGGGAGACGAGAGAGGCAAGTAAGTCTTTTGGGGATGCACCCTAAGAGCAACTGATCAAGGCCAAGCCAGCGTCATTACCTGCCTGCAAGACTTCATCTGAACTCTTGGGCTGGGTCCCTGGCGTCTAATTGCCATGCTAACTGGGGGGTGGGGGGTGGGAGCTACACAACTGAGACATCCATTTCCTGCCTCCTACCCACTGGCAAATAGCGCTGCCCCAGGCACTCAGTAACTCCGTCAAAACAGGGAAGCCAAGCAGGCAGGAACAGGTGCAGGAAGCAGATTTGACCAAGTGTAAACCTACCTTTCCTGAGGCCATTCATAGCTTTTTGGCTTTGTTTAAAGGGCAGGCTGCGGAGTGCGGCTGAACAAACAGAGCCAGCTCTCTGGCAAAATGGCCCCACGAAGAATCTGACCACCAGTGCCTGCCCCTAAGGCTCCCTTGGTCCTCCCACCCATTCACTGCTGCCTTGCAAGCTGCAGGGAGTTCCCATTTAGTGGATTTGAAAAGCGCTTCCCGTTTGCTGACCGCTCTGTGTCGGCATCTGCAACTGGACCTAGACGCTGGCATCGACCCTGGAAAGCAAGCTGAAAGCTCTTTCCTCATCTACGGGATGGCAGCCAGTGGGCAATTGTTTATAAAAAGAAAGGGAGACTGTAAAATACATAATAAAATCACAACCATTTTGAAACACACGGTGTTGCAATTATAGCTGGAAATAATTTTCAACTGAAGTATTTTTAGTCAGTTTGTTCTACAGAGTAACTCAAGCCTATGCAAAACCCAGTGAGAGTGTCTGGAGCTCAGTGGTAGAGCAAACTGCCTGGAAATCAGAAGGTCTCCGGTTCGATCCCCAGCCTCTCTCTAAATGTATGCAGTGGCAAATCGCTGCTGTATTTCTGTCGAGACAACTGTACAGAGACCATGGATATTCCCATGAAGTCAACCAGGCGTCAACCATGAAAGCGAAACCTAGTGAACACTGGTCCAGCAGTTGCAAGTAGCTCAAGCAAACGTCTCCTTCACAGCCTTCCGATTATCTTACCCTCTAAGGACAAAGGTCTGTTCTAAGAACCCAAACCACATCCGATCCCATCTAGGCTTTTTCAGACCACAGCTATGACTATAAAACCTTTAACACCCAAGCTGAAGAACAGGGACGAAAGGAAAAAGCACCACCACGCAGGGTCTCCAATCAAGCAACCTTACATCAGTGACGCTGGTGACAGTTTACAGTGGACCATTGGAACTTGAGGCTTCCTGTGCTGAGATCCACAAGTCAGAAGCGTTTTAATTTTAAAAAATGAAACTCGCTTGCCTGCCTAAATTCTCCAGGTCCAGGACAAGCAGGTGATCCATGTGGGTGGCATGGTCTGTTTTGCTTGGGTACTGCTTCCAAAGTGGTCCTCAACCAACAAGACGCTCTTTCTTGGTTTCTATGAAATTGGCCACATGTTCCCAGAATCATTAGACCAGAAGTAAAGAATCCAAAGCAAACGTGCTCCCAAAATCAAAGGCTAATCCATCTGAATTAGGCTGCACCCAGAAGTGCAATGGGCCACCTACCTAGGAGGGCTTCCAAACACCTGGACACCCTTGGAGCAGTGCATTTACATGGACCTGCAGCCAATCGGGTCTTGGGCTGCCCAGCCATCCTGGGGGCACCTTATCTACAGAGTAGGAAGGATGACACTTGGTGTGGTTGTGGATCCTTAAAGATGCATCAAGAGGAGTATTGAGTCTAGATCATGAGAAGTAATTATTCCTCTTTACCTTGGTCAGACCTCATCTAGGCTACTGTGCCCAGTTCTGGGCACCTCAATTTAAAAAAGACATTGGCAAACTAGAGCAAGTCCAAAGGAGGGCTCCCAAAATGGTGAGTGGTCTGGAAACTGGGTCCTAAAAGGAATGGTTGAAGGATCTAGGAATGTTTAGCCTGCAGAAAGGAAGACTGAGAAGAGACATGATCATGGTCTTCAAGTCTCTGAAGGGCCGTCACAGTGCAGAGGGATTGTCCCTGTTCTCACTTGCACAGGATGGGAGGACTAGAAACAACGGGATGAAACTTCAAGGGAGTCAATACAGATTAGATATTAGGAAAAACTTCTGACAGTGAGGGCGATCAGTCAGCGGAACAGGTTGCCACGGGAGGTGGTGGGTTCTCCTTCACTGGAGGTCTTCAAGTGGAGGCTGGACCTACATCTGTCTGGGGTGGTTTCTGAAATCTGCACCTCTCTGCCCTGGCCTTTGGCTGAGCTGTTAATGTTCCCTCCCCCAGTACAGACACTATCATTTTAAACATATTGCATATTGTTTTATATGTGCTGAATTTCTATGTCTTTTAATGTATATTCTTTTTTAATCTGTTGTTACCCGCCCAGAGCAGGGGGTTGGACTCAATGGCCCTGGAGGTTCCTCCCAATTCTATGATTCTATGTGGAGCAACAGGAAAAAGAAAGAGAGGACTCACTGGACGCCATCACGCTTCTCACCATAGAATCAGCTTGCATGCACTTTGGGCACCACGACTTCTCTCTGGGTTCTGGCAGTTGGGAATGGAGCCTCAAACAGACACCGTAACTGGGCAAGGGGGCTGTTAAGAGCACGAAGTCTTATGAGAACAACCGAAAGCTAAATGACTTGGGCCCCAAATATCTAAAGGAACGCCTTCTCCCATATCGACCTGCCCGTGCCTTAAGATCAAGCGGTGAGGCCCTCCTGGTTGTCCCACCACCTTCAGCAGTGAGGTTGGTGGGCACCCGGGAGAGAGCCTTTTCTGTGATGGCCCCCAGACTATGGAACAGCCTCCCCCTCGAGGTGCGTCATGCCCCCTCCTTATATATATTTAGGAGGGCAGTGAAGACGCACCTCTTTACCCTGGCCTTTGGCTAAGCTGTTTATGTTCCCTCTGAGTACAGACACTATTATTTTAAACATATTGTATACTGTTTTTTATATTTGTTGAACTTTTAATGTCTTTTAATGTATATTCTATTTTAATCTGTTGTAACCCGCCCAGAGACCTTCGGGTATGGGGCGGGATATAAATGTAAATAATAAATAAATAAATAAATAAGCTGGAAAATGGAGCAGCTTGGGGGGACGGGACGGGACACAAAATTAACCCTTAGAGACCAAAAGTAAGGTCCTAAATCAGGGCCACTCAACTTGCAGCCCTGCAGATGTACTTGAGCACCAAGTCCCAAACATTCCATGCCAGTGGAATCCTGGGAGTTGTAGTTCGGGAACATCTGGAGGGCCGCAGGCTGTTCTAAGTTAAACGCAAGCTATTTTAAGCATCTGAGGACAGCGAAGGTCATGGCTGCTATTTCCATTACTTGCCAACTCACTAGGGATTCTCAAGGACCCGTTCCTACAATGATGCTCCAAAGCTCAAAGACAGAGGAATCCCTAAAGACAGAGGCCATTTTCAAGAATCACTGCCGTTTTGCTCTTCTACTATTTTTAACCTGAATATCAGAGCACATTTACTTGTAGCACCAATTTCTTTTACACTCAGCTGAAATGAAATCCAAGTTGCTCTATTTCACTGCAAAAAAAAAAAAAAAAAAAGCCACCAGAATTAAAAAGGCCACACGTCTCCCCTCCACGTACCTCCCTCTATCCCCCACAGCAAGCCACCGATCTACTACGCTTCCAGAAGCCTCAGCCGGGCAAATGTCGCCTGTATTTTTGCCTGATGAGTACTTAGAAGAACCTCAATCCCTCGCCAAATGACCCCCAATAACCACAAAAAGCAGAAGAGGAAACAGGCCGTTTGAAGGGAGGTGGCCTGCTTCCTCCAGCCTCCTGATTCTCAGACAGAGGGACCCAAAGGTCAGAGCAAGAAAGGGTGCAGAACTGATTGTCAACGAAGACAGAGAGAGAAAGCAGATGCTGGGAAAACCCAAGCAGATGGGGAAAAACAGCCCAGGTTTGCTTTATCAGAGCAACCGACCCATGATTAAGAGATCTCTGCACAGATGTGGCCCTGCCCTGGTTTTACTAAGAGCTTGGAAGGCAGGCAAATGAAAGGATTAGGCCAAGAGAATGCCACGCACTCAAAGATCCCAGGACAGACGACCAAAAGCACCTACAGCTTCAGTGAAATGTCCTGGCGTGCTTCCTATTTTTTTGCATTCCTATTACGGATGTGCCCAAATATTCGTAATATTTGTTATTCGTACGAATTCGGACATTCATACACAAATCAAACGTTACAACATTCGCACATTAACATTCGTACAAATAGTTTGGACACTCATTAAACTGGGGATATATATCGGATACGTATGCATTCGTACTGGATATTCGTATGAATTCATGCAAATACATTCATATCGAAGAGAAATCCTACCACTTTCAAAGGGGATCTATCCAAACGAATACAAATTTTCTAACATTCAATCTGTCATGAATCGAACGCCAGAAAAACATTCGTCCACACCCCTAGTTGCTATACAATAACTCAAGCAAAGAGGAGTCTTGAACACTGAACAATAGCACTTCCATAGGGTCACAATCCAGCGCATAAGCATCAGAACTCTGATCCCGATGGACTTCCTCCTCCCGTCCATTTTCTTTTAAAACTCTCATGCATCATAAATACTCACACGGGTGAAACATGATGCTTCACTCCTATTATCTGAACGACATACACAACTCTGCTCCAATTACTGAGTTTTCAGATAAGGGGAAAATTCAGCTTTTTCTAGCAACAACTCCAGTGATACGGAAGAAGTTCAAAAGCCATTCCCAGTTCTGCACCGTGGTGGCAATGCCTTCCAGCCAGTCTGGTGCCGAAGGTCAGGAACAGATGTATGGTGTACTGTGGCCTATAAAACAATGCTCCTAGATAAAACCACCAAGGTGAGCGTTCAGAGACTCCGGAGTTTAGCCCAATCTATCTTACAGCATTCCAGTGGTTGTGCACAAACAGTTCAAGGGGTTTTCTAGTATAGTAACATGTTTTCAAAATGGATCACCCAGAGGCCTGTAAGTAGCACAGCTCTACTTGGTCAATGTCTTTTTTGAATTGGGGTGTGCAGAACTAGACCCAACTCTAGATGAGGTCTGACCAAGGTAGAATAAAGAGGAATAATTATTTCTTGTGAGCTAGACTCTATGCTCCTCTTGATGCATCCTAGGATGGTGTTTGCCTTTTTTGCAGCTGCATCCCACTGCTGACTCACGCTCATCCTGTGATCAACCAGCACGCCCTAACACAGATTGCAACACTTCGTCCCCTTTTGTTGAGCCTACTTCTCTTAAATAAGCATCAGCTTTGTCTTCTAATCATGTGTATCATCCCGCCACGTTTCAGTGATGCCAATGATGTCTTCTCTCTTTTCCGGTGTTAGTTTTTCAAGTTTCTCATGCTTTGTGCATTGATATAAAAGGATTTTAGTTTGTGGAAGATATCTTTTAGGTTTGGCTCCTCTAGTTTCTTTCCTAGCTTTTTGTCTTTGTCCTTTACTTTTGACAGCAAGATCCTCATCTGTATTCATTAGTTGTAGCTTTATATCCCTTCCCCTTTTGCTGTAATTTAAAGCTCTCTTGATGGGGACAGGTCTACCAAAGGTATAAGATAACCTATCTAGCTCACAGGCGCTAAGAACGTATTTCCCATGACCACTAAAGAGGATTAGTTCATGCTTAAATGCACCGTGCATCTAAGCAAAACACTGGCTAAAACATGGTTAGTTTTTCCAGGGACATGACTGAGATTCCAAGAAATAAAAACTAATAGTTTTGTTGGCACTTGAAGGCATAAAAGTCCTGACCCATTATCTAATTCATTCAAATGCAGATAAAGAGCCAAGGTGAGGCTGGTTTTCAATACCTTTCAATGCCCACCATTTATATCCCAGCTTTCTTCTACTACAGAATCCAAAGTGGAACACCTATTCCTCATATAGGCATCACCAGGCAGACCTAGACTTTCTTGCTTTTCATGAACTAGTGACTTCCCCCAACCTTTAAAATCAAACTTGGGTGCGCGTGTGTGTGCGTGTGTGTGTGTTGGAACTGGAAAAGATGCAGAAAAGGGAAACCAGAATGATTTAGGGGCTGGAACACCTCCCTTAGGAAACCAGACTGCAACACCTGGGCCTCTTCAGCCTTGAAAGACGGTGTTTAAGGGGGGCCCTGACTGAACTAAATAAATCACGCATGGTATGGAAAAGGAGGAATGGAGAAATAATCTTTTCTCTATCACACAACACTAGAACCAGGGGGAATTCTATAATGCTGATGGGTAGGAGAGTTGGATCAGACAAGAGGAAGGATTTCTTCACCCAGAGGGTCATCGGTCTATGGAGTTTGCTGCCAGAAGGGGTGGTAACAGCTACCAGCCCAGGTGGCTTTAAAGAATGGTTCAATCAATTTATGGATAAGAGATGTATCAGTGGCTACTAGAATGGATGCCCAGGTACATCCCCCGGGCTGGAGAAGCAAGCAGGATGTCTCTAAGATAGGTGTGTCCACAAATGCAATTTTCGACATTCGATTCATAATGAATCGAAAATTCACAAATCTGAATTCATACAAATAAGGAAAGATGAATGTCTGGACCTTCAATTCAATAGAAATACATCCACATATATTCACACAGATAATTCAGACATGCGTACCTGTACAGGTACATATGCATCTCGTACGTACCCATACAGATGTGTATGAGGTGCATACAGGTACATAAGAGATGTGTATGTACCCATACAGATACGGATGTCCTAGTTATTCAAACAAATAATTGACGATATTCGGTATTCGTTCAAATTCAGAAATCCAGATATTCAATTTGTATACGAATGTCTGGTTTTGTCCAAATTCCTATGAATAACTAATATTTTGAATATTCATGCACATCCCTATTCTAAGGCCATCTGCTGGGATTCAAGAGCAGGAGCAGGTTTGCCCTTGTCTCTGCTGGTGATGCCCATGGGCAACCGGTGCGCCACTGTGTGAAACAGGATGCTGGACTGGATGGGCTGTGGCCTGATCTAGCAAGGTCGCTCTTATGTTCTTATGATACACAGAATCAGGCAGATGTTGACCTCCATCTTGAGAACATGCCTTCAATTCTCTGATTCTATCCATGTTAAGATCTACCAAGGGAACATTAGAGAATCCCACATATGAGAGGAGGGCGTTCCACAGGGACATGTAAAAGATTTGCCTTCAGCATGGGATGGCGGGGGGGTCTGGGTAGGATTCAAAACTTTACTTTGAGTTTGAGTTTGTTTCTCTGGGTTACATTTTAAATTTATTTTCAGACTTTTGTCTATATTTCACTTTTTTTATTATTGTGACCGGCCCTGGGACCTTTCAGGTAAAAGGCAGGATACAAATTAAGTAAAATAAATATAGTAAAATCTGTTATTTATACTACAGTAGCAAATAAGCTATATTCTAAAATCTAAAATAATTCCTAAATAAGAAGGTGTTTTTGCTTTCCCTCACCTTTAAACTGTCTTCTGTAACCCCACGCATCCAGAAGAGAGGACTCCAAGACCCAGTTCTGGATGAAACCATGCTACATCCACACACAACAAAACTCATTACGCACCTCCAGTGTGTGTGTCGTACAAATTACCTTAGGTTGTACGCCACTGGCAGGTTTTATACTTTTTTATTAATGTTATTTCATGTATGGCGCCGAGTACACGAACAGCGCTTCATAAATAAACTATAATAATTGCTGTCCATTGGGTATAAACGTTGGCTTTATATCTTGCCCCTTCGATTGCTTCATTTGGTGAGCCCACATGCGTGGAAAGCGAACACTATTTTTATAGCGACCATGTGTTTAGATTCAGGAAATCACTGGGCATTTTTTGAGGTCAACAGCCTTTGTAATCAAATGAAATAAACCCCTGTTATCCCACACGAGGGTTGTTACACAAGGGCCCGGGCATGAAAAGGAACTGAATGGCACGTGGTGAATGCTCACTTGTTCAGAAGACAATAAATGCCTTTGACATTTCACAAGCACACGTGCATTTAAGAAATCACTAATTTTAGCTGGCAGACTGAGGCCAGAATTGCCCCAGAATTCTTTGAGAAATCGGAATTGCGCTTGCCATCCAGCACCCATTGTTAGCTCATTAGCTGTTAGATGGAAAGTTACAGCAGGAAGTGGGAGAAACTGAAGCCTTATCCAAACAATAGAGAATTTGGGCTGGTTTCTTTACAGTTTTGCTGGACGTTTACAAGACAGGCATTACAACCAGAGAAGTTGCACTTTTCATAGTATTATAAGGAATAACCGAGCCTGAAAGTGATTTTTGATAGTTGTATATTTTATGCCACACTGGAACTCTCCCGTCAGATTTCAAGGGTCCAAACACGTTCGAGGACACAGTATTTCAGGGGCGGAGAAAAGTACAATTAGACCCCTGTATCTGCTGATCGGGTCACCACAGTTTCAATTATCCGCAGTGACCGGACCAGCTTCCCCCCACCCTCCGGCTGTTGCCATTAGGCCTACCTGAGGCTTCCTGGAGGCTTGAGGCAGTGAGAAATAAATTGTGAAATCACACAAGATTTCCCATGATTCCCAAGAAATCACGCAGAATTTCACAGATTTTTCTGTGATTCCTATGAAATCTCACGTGATTTCGAAGGAATCATGAGCAACTACTGAGCGCAAGAAACCACTGTTTGAAATGTTTGTGGTTTTCAATAACTGCAAAGTGTTGTAGAGTATTTACAATACCAGAGTATTGAGGAGGATGACGCACTATGTATATCATATGTGGTTGGACAAAGCTGGGGGGGGGGGCGGCGGCAAGATATAGCACAATATTTTAAACGAAGACTTCATTTGGACAAGGTGACACCAAATGAATGTATGTGAAAATAAAAGAACAGCCGATGCATCCACATAGAAAATGACTCCAACAAATTATACTGCCCATGTGAAAAATTAATTGTCCCCTTAGTTACTCAATCAAGCAAAGAAACAAATGTAATTGATAAAAAGCCACAAAAAATATTCTGCCATGAATGAGAACATTAGAACATTCAAATGAATAATTAAATGCTGAAACACATTTTCAGGCATTCCGGTTAACTGCAAAACAATCAGATTAGACGTATCCAAACTGGATCACTGCTAGTCCTGTTGAATCCAATCATTACTTAAGTACATTTGTAATAATGTGGAGTAGACTAAAAGATCTCCACAAGCATCATCTATGCCACAATCAAAATAAATTCCAAAGGAGATGAAAGAATGTTACTGAAAAAGTGTGGAAAGGGCTACAGAGCTATTTCTATGGCTCTGGGACAAAACCTGGAAAATAGTAACTCTTTCCAGAAGTGGCCAATATGCAGAAATGTCTCCAAGAGCACTAAGACAACTTGGGCCTATTTGCACTTGGCTTTATTCTGGAATATATCCTGGAATAGGGACTTGCTGTCCATATGCTAGTGCCGGCTTCAGCAGGCCCAAAGTGAGGTCTGCTACAGTCTGCATTAGCATGTGGACCACAGACCCCTATCCTGAGATATACTCCAGAAAAAGGCCAAGTGCGAATAGGCCCCTTATCTAGAAAGTCACAAAGAAACCTAGATGAACATCTAAGGAACTGCAGGGATCTCAGGTAAGGTCAACTTTCATTACCGCATCATTAGAAAGTTTATGGGCAAAAAGTATCCAATGGAATCTAACCAAAAGGAACACAAAAATCTCACATTTGCCAAAACAAAACCCCAAGCTTTTTGGGAAAATGTTCTGAGCACTGATTGCATCTGGAATTTCTCATACGAACATCATACCAAGAGTGGTAGTAATATGATGGGTACAGAGATGCTTTGGCACTTCAGGGCATGGGCAACCAGCTATCACTGATGGAACCATGAATTCTGCTCTCTACCAGAAAAGCCTGAACTGCCCATAATCCGAAGCCCAGGAGCAAGTCTAGCTCTGAATGACTCAAAATAAACAAAATTGAGGCTTTGGAGTGGCCTAGCCGAAGTCCTGACTTGAACCCTACTGAGATGCTGTGGCAGGAACTTACATGAGCAGAAGCCTTTTCACACAAGGGGTTTTCGAACACGTGTGGAACGCATGGGGACGCATTCCGGGCTGCCCCACTCCGCCCCAACATGTCTACATGCGTTCGAGTTTCAGAGCACAAAAAAGTGCTCTGGAACTATCCCAGTGCGTTCGGCCCATTCCGGCGCATTCCCAGCTGCACCAGAAGGAAAGCATTCACACGCTCTCCCTCCGTGACAGCTGGGCCCCTCGCCCAGGCTGCCCCCATTGGCTGCTGTGGAGCCAGGGGTGGACAGCCTGGGCGCCTCTCTTCCTGTGGTTGCGCGGACTCCCTGGAGCCAGATCGGCTTCCCGGCGCTGGCAGGGCCCCCGCCCAGCGCCCCCCAACCCACCCCAGGGGCGCATGCACATGAACGGGGCTTACCTGTTCAGTGTGGGGAAGGAAGTGGGCCGAGGAGGCCAGCCACGTTCTGTGCCTGTGCGCGGGACAGTCCCTGGTTCACCAGGCACCCACCTGGCTTCAACTGGCCATTTGCGCAGGCAAGGGTGCCTGACAAATCAGGGACTGTCCTGCGCACAGGTGCAGAATGCGACCGGCCTCCTCTCCCCACTTGCTGCTCCCGCGACAAACAGGTGAGCCCCATTCACATGCACGTACCCCTAGGGTGGGTTGAGGGGTGCTGGGTGGGGGCCCTGCTGGCACCGGGAAGCCGATCTGTCCACCCCTGGCTCCACAGCAGCCAATGGGGGGAGGCCGGGGATGGGACTTGTGAGTCCCGGGACAGCCATTCGACCCGAACGCACCTAAGACAGTTTTCCATCTGCATGTAGGTAGGTAAAAGACACGTTTGCAACGCGCCCTTTACCTGCCAGTGTGGAGGAGAAAGTGTCTTAGACACGTGTTGGCCGAAGCGCTCTACAGCGTTTTAGCTGTAGTGCGAAGAGGCATCAGTTCATCCTCAAAAGCTCTCCAATGTGGCTGAACTGAAGCAAAGAAAAGGGCCAAAATTCCTCTCGTTTATCTCCAATTATTGGAAGTAGCTGGATACATTGGCTGCTGTTAAAGGTGGCACATCCAGGTGCAATTACTGTTTCACAGGGGTGATGCAGAGGTTGGGTACCTTTTGTCTTTAGGGAAACAAAGTGACCATTTGATAGTTGTATTTTGCACTTATTCATGCACTCTTTGATATTAAATGCTGTTTGAAAATCTGAAACAATTAAGTGTAACAACTGTGCAAAAACAGAAGAAATCAGGAAGGGGACAAATTCTACATATCAATAAAAATTATAGTGACTGATGCCCTGGATCCTGTACCCAAAGGTTAAGATAAAGAGGTTAGACTAGGAATTTTCAGCTTTCCATCGAACAGGTGCAAAATGCAGGAAGACACAGAATTCTGAATATTTTTAAAAAAATACCCGACTATCTCAGATCTTTGAGAAGCACCTGATAACGGAGAGCACCAAATCCAGACTTGGTACATTATGTATGAGAACGACCATGAATTTCCCAGGAGCACTCTCTACCAGGAAGTCGTGAGGAATTATTGCTCTGGTTTTGAAAACAACAAAAGCAACCAGATGAAGACAGCCTGAAATGATTGTAGATAACTGGACAAAGATTTCAGGTGCAGTAAGATTTTTCACCCATGTAAGGCACCTTTGTCTTCCTCTCTTGGCTCTCAGGTGCAATTTCTGGGGTGTGCCGAACTGCGGATCATC
The DNA here is from genome assembly GCA_014337955.1 of Aspidoscelis marmoratus. Lineage (NCBI taxonomy): Eukaryota > Metazoa > Chordata > Lepidosauria > Squamata > Teiidae > Aspidoscelis > Aspidoscelis marmoratus. Next base: position 12,167,838 of record MTQE01002217.1, read on the forward strand.
AGATTGCTCCCAGAGATTGAGGGGGGCCTTTGAATCACACCCTGTCAGAAAAGGGGCAGAGAGGAGCAGAGGGAAAGCTGCATCCAAGAAATTCTGCCCCACCCTCTCTAAACTGTAAAGGATTTTACAATGATTGATTTTGTATTTTTCTATTTGTTGTAAACCGCCTTGAGCATTTTTTTTGGAAAGACCGTATACAAACAAGATAGAAATTTATAATAGGGACGTGCACAAACAAAAATCAACTTTGGTTTTGCAATTAAACAGAATGCCTGAAAATTTGTTCCAGCATTTAATTGTTCATTTGAATGTTCCAATGTTCTCATTCATTGCAGAACATTTTCTGTGGCTTTTTTTAATTGAAAAAGACAATTTTCATCAATAAAATACTCCAAAAGAGCAAAAATTCAATCCAGTGTTCATATTCACCAGCTGGGAGCACTGCTGGTTTTGTTCTGATGTCCAGATGGGGACAGGGGCCCACTGAACTGGCAATAACTGCTCTGATACCCTGCCTCTGCCCTGGATAATGCCAAGCCTAATTTGGGCTTTTTAAAAACTTTAAAGTCAGCAAGAGTTAAAGAGGAACAGATCTGTTGGCATCTGCCTGGCCCAACTAAATATCTGAGCAGAAGACAGTGCAAAACAGGGATGTCAAAGATACGGCCCGCAGCCGCTGCCCGCCGCCACCGCCGCCCGGCGCCGCTGCCGCTGTCCTCCTTGGGCGCGAAGGAGGCGAGGTGAGGCGAGGGCGAGCACGCGCGCAGCGGGACCCTCCACTGCCCGAGTGCGCGGGCGCCGCCATGGGCAGCCAGCCCCTCCTCGGTGCCCTAGCCACGCCCCGGCCACGCCCCAGCCTGTCCTCTGTACCCTAGCCACGCCCCTGGCCATGCCCCCGGCCACACCCCCGGCCACACTCCCTGGCCCTGACAGTATTTTTTTTTTAATCCAGCCCTCGGCAAAATTGAGTTTGACACCTCTGAACTAGACCATTTCCTCATTCTTTTCCATGAAAAATAAGAATTCAGATTGACACTCCTAAGAATTATCTCTTACAACAGGAGGCCAGAAGCCTGCAAGCCAATGCTCAGCAATTCTCACCAGCACATGCCTCTGGGGGAGATGCTGGGATGTGCAGAATGTAGGCAACTTCCAGATTAGCAGATTAAATCCGCAGTTCTATAAAAATATGCAGCTCACCTGCTGAGAAGCGATAACTCCTTATTCCCACTCCCGTCTGGACGGGAAGGAACACTCAAATTTACCTTATACCAGTGATGGCCAACCTATGACACACGTGTCACAGGTGACACGCC
>MTQE01002217.1:12182794-12196040 GCA_014337955.1 Aspidoscelis marmoratus
GATGTATCAATGGCTACTAGAGCGAATGCCTGGGTGCATCTTTCAGGCTGGGGGCGGCGGGGGAGGGCAGAAGCAGGATGCTTCTAATGCAGTGGTTCTAATGCCATTTGCTGGGATTCAAGAGCAGAAGATTTACGCTTGTCTCTGCTTGAGATGCCCATGAGCATTTGGCGGGCTGCTGTGTGCGACGGGAAGCTGGACTAGATGGGCTGCGGCCTGATCCAGCAAGGCTCTTCTTATGTTTTAAATGTTGCAACCCACCCTGAGACTTTTGCATATAGTTTAGTTTTAGGGTGTTTTTCCACTGCAGCCCTTAGATCTAAGAAGATCCAGATCTAAGGAATGGGTACATTCCTTAATTCGGATCTAGTAGATCCAGATTAAGGGAAGCACCCAATGTGTTTCCATGGGTGTAGCACCCATTAGCAATGGGTGCTAACACCCCTGCTGTGGAAACACCTTTGCACCCATGTAGGGAATCCGGATCGACCCCCAAGGGGTCCGTCTGTTACCCCAGGTGTTTCAGGGGGCGGGGGGGCAGTCTTCGAAGTCACTTTGAAGTCTGGGAGAATCCCTTTGAAGTGACTTCAAAGCCAAACTTGGGGGGAGGGGTCCCAAGGGTGCCCCCTCCCCCTAGCTTCCTTTGGACCCCATTGCCTGTTTCCTGTGGAAACAGGCTCTCTTTAATCTGTATTTTCTGGCAGAAGACCCCATTGTAGACCCCATTAATGGGGTCTACAGAAAATCCGGATTCAAGGCCAAAATGTACCCATTAGTTCCGGATTTCCCCCACGGCAGTGGAAACAATGGGGTCCCAAATGGGTGCCGTGGTGGAAATGGGATCATCCGGCTCACACCCGAATGGGTCCTAAATGGGTGCAAAAATGGGTACTTTTTGACAGTGGAAAAACACCCCTTAATGGCCATTTGATTCAACAGTGGCACGACTCTGTACAAGAGCAAATGTTTGATGACAATGCGCTCTTCCTCCATACGGAATGTGAAATGACAATAGTGTCAAGCAAAATGTTTAAGGCACCACAAGAGCCGCACTGTGGAACGTGCACCTTTGTTGGATTCTTTGCTAATCTCATCCTTATTCAACCTTAAGTTGTTCCCTATGTGGCGTTTTGAATTGTTCCAGTGGTCCTTCCACGGTGCCTAAATCTATGGTCTCTGTTAATAACCAGTTTTCTTGACTGTAAGGCTAACAGTCAGATATTATCCTTTTCCATTTAATATTTTCCATACATGGATTGAAGGAGCCTGCCAATTGGTTTGAATAATTCCACATGAAGAGGCAACCGTTTCAAAGTTCTTCCATTGCTACAGAACCTCCTGCCAAGCAGTCCTTTCTTGTAGGGTTTTTTTAGACTGCTGGTTAATTTGGAGGAGGTGGTGGTGGCAGGAACTCTTTGACACACTTCCTTGCACATTATGACCTTCACAAGGTTTCAATTTGTTATTTTTTTAGTCTGGGTTTCCTTTCATTTTGCATATAAAGCCCAGCTTCCACATAACAGCAACCAGCTTTATGTCTATAATCTTATTTATTCATAAGGTATGTATCATCCTAGGATGCTAACCTTTACTGTCAAATGAAAATGAATAACAATCCCGTCAATAAAGGGTGTTTTTCCAGTCACTAAAAGTACCCATTAAGTACCCATTAATGAGTACTTAATGGGTACTTCTAGTGGCAGTGGGAAAACACCCAAAGTCTGTGTGCTAATTACAAGATGACAGCTCACATAAGCTGGTAATCATTGAATTTTGCCCTATTGTGGCTGATAACTTTAAATTTTCGTTATTGTTGTAATTCTCACTTTGCTTATTTTAACTTCAATTTTGTAATGTTTAATTTTGTGTATTGGTGTACAGTGCTATGTACACTGACAGCACTATATAAATAAATAAATAATAAGTCAAGCAAGGGCTGAAAAGTATATTCTGCTTGGCGAGGTGCTAAGAGAAGCAGAAGATAGCAAAGTCAAAGAACTAGTTGGAGAGATGGGACCAAAGAAGAAGAAGAGCTGGCTTTTCTACCCTGCTTTTCTCACCCATTTAAGGGGACTCAAAGTGGCTGAGAAACCTTCTGTTCTTCTCCCCACAACAGACATGCTGTGAGATGGGTGGAGCTGTGAGAGCTCAGAAGAAAGCTGTGACTAGCCCAAAGTCACCCAGCTGGCTTCATGGGGGAGGGCGGAATCAAACCCCGTATCACAGATAAGAGTCCGGCTCCCTAACCACTAGACCAAAGAGTCTTCAGAAAAGTTGCATCCTTACTGAAGACCAGTGAAGATGCAAATAGGTATATAAAATTATGGAAGGGATGGAAAAATTAGAGAAAATAGGAGGTACTGTATTAAACTGATGGGCAGGAGAGTTAGAACTGAAAACAGGAAGTAATTTTTCACCCACAGGTTTATCAGGGTTATTACTAGAAGAGGTAGTAATAGAAACCAGCCTGGATAGCTTTAAGAAAAGAAATTTATGAAGGACAGTTGTATCAATGGGTACTAGAATGGTCTTACTATGGACTCCACATAATGCAAAATGCCATCTTGCAATAGCTTGCAGTTAGGCCTTCTCAGTGGTGGCACTTTCCCTTTAGAATGCCCTCCCCTCTGCTCTACCCGTACAACTTATAGGCACCTATTAAAGATGTAGGCAGGCATTCCCTGTATCAGTTTATTTCTTCTGTGGCCCACTCAAGTTTTAATGTGTTTAAATTGATATTTTCAAAATCTTTTTTATCCTGGCTTTGAATGCTTTGTAAACTGCTTTGAAATGTTTAATAGAAAGTAGTATAGAAATGTTTTTTAAAAGTAAATAATAGAACTGATACCCAAGTAATGCCTCCAGGCTGGAGAGACAGGCAGGATGCCTCTAAATGCCGTTTGCTCGGAGCTGAGAACAGAAGAGGAAGAAGAGCTGGCTTTTCTACCCTGCTTTTCCCACCCATTTAAGGGGACTTAAAGCAGCTAACAAAGCTTTCTATTCTTCTCCCCACAACAGAACACCCTGTGAGGCAGGTGCAACTGTGAGAGCTCAGAACTATAACTAGCACAAGGTCACCCAGCTGTCTTCGTGGAGGACAGCGGAATCAAACCCTATATTTCCGGATAATTGAACAGCTCCCTAACCACTAGACTAAAGTGGCTCACAGGTGAAGGTTTGGCCTTTGTCTCCTAATTGAGATGTCCAGAAGCAATTGTTGGGCCACTGTATGAGACGGGATGCTGGAATAGATGGGATGTAGCCTGATCCAGCATTAGCTCTGGCTGTATAATGTCAGGGTCTTATTCTCTTTTTCCAAGATGCAAAACATGGTTTCAGCCCTTCTGAAAAGAAATTAAAGAGCCTTGCAGCGTGTTGACGCAGGTAGTTTCAGTCTCTCTCTGCACACGCTGTTCCTTGTGCTTTTCTAACATAAGGCAAAAGCATACACCCTGCTGCAGGGGAACACGACACAGGGAGAAGAAGAATGAAACACATCTACTGGTTTTCAATTGTACTATATATATTTTATGTATAAAGCAGAGATACCAACTGCAGAAAATTTCAATTTTCGTTCAGGTTCCGAAAATATATAGCACAGCTTGACATTCGTCACACTTCCAGCCCACATGGTATAACATGCAAGTTACAAGAATATCGGACTACAAATTACACCAATTATAAAGCATTTACCAGGGTGGAATAACAGTAGCTTTTCACTTTCTGGCACCCAAAGAGCATTGCCTTTTGGGGTAACAGAAAAACATCCCAGAGTATAATTGCAATGAAACAGCAGGGGCAGGAAGAGGGCACAAGCTGTACACAACAGCCCACTCAACACACATTTCTGGCCCCAGCTTTCAAAAAAAAAAAGAAATCAGCCCCTTTTCAAACTTTTCAGCATCGAACAGCACGAGAGCAATAATTCCCCAATCTTTTTCAAAGGTTTATAAGTGTTATACATAGGGCTGAATTCTTATAATGGAGGATTTGGGATATTGTCATCAAAACGCTTTGCATTTATGCAGAATTTTACAATGTTCAAACGATTATCGCTCTTACAACTGCTGAGCAGGTCAATATTTGGTTTTTTTTTAAGTACTTTTAATGTATATTGTTTTTAATCTGTTGTTTTAACTGTTGTTACCCGCCCAGAGACCTTCAGGTATGGGGCGGGATAGAAATGTAAATAATAAATACTAATAGCAGATGCTCATTTGGTTGCATGTCCATGTGGAGAAAAACGGTAGAGGATACGTGTAAACAACAGTGCTAAGGCATTTAAAAGGCACTTTGTCAGTGCTGCCATTTAAGAACATAGGAACCTAAGAGGAGCCCTGCTGGTTCAGGCCACAGCCCATCTACTATACTATACTATAGCATCCTGTCTCACACAGTGGCCCACCAATTGCCCATGGGCATCTCAAGCAGAGACAAGAGCAAACCTTCTCCTGCTCTTGAATCCCAGCAAATGGCCTTAGAGGCCTCCTGCTTGTCCCACATCCATTCTAGTAGCCAATACACTTCCTCTGGCAGCCAATTCCATAGATGGATGACCCTCTGGGTAAAGAAATCCTTCCCCTTGTCTGATCTGACTCTCCTACCCATCAGCTTCATAAACGGCTTCCTGATTCTGCTCGTGTGATATTTTTCTCTATCCACCTTTTCCACACCATGCATGATTTTATATACTTCAATCAGGTCCCCTCTTAAACACCATATTTCCAGACTGAAGAGGCCCAGATGGTGCAGTCTGATTTCAGAGGGGATTTTTGTGGCCTCACCATAGATTTATAAAGAGACAAAATGACACTCAATGCCCTATTTAGGTCTCAGCCCTTAACTTTCCCGCACTAAAAATCCTCTAGTCCTCAGTAATGGGGGAGAGAGCAGCCATTACCATTACTTGAATCTGCTTTTATAGCAGGTCCTCATTTTTCCAGGAGCTTCAGTGTCCGGATGAAGTACAAACAGGCTTGCAATACAGCAGATTGCCCACTTCTGACAACCTGTACCGCCTGCCCCCTTTCCTGAGATAAAGGCAAAGGTCTTTCATGCAGTGCCACTGGGAAATGATAACTCTGCAGCATAGCAATATGGGTGTTCCAGCTGGAAACTCTGCCATACTCTGAGCAAATCCAGCCTGGCAGATTTCACACACCTGCTCTCCGAACCATCCTCCTTGGTTCACGCTAAGGCCCTTTCTTCAGTGGGCTTTATTCCAGATTATATCCCAGAATAGAGACCTGCCATCCACATGCTAATGCAGACTGGGCGGCAGGTCCCTATTCCTGGATATAATCCAGAAAGGACCTAAGATTCGTCAGAAGAAGATGCCTACATTTTCCAGCAATGCAGGCAGAATACCAATGTAGCACACTGATGGATTAATAAAAATTTAACACATTAAATAAATCACATTTAAATAACCATAAAGTTCTTTTTAAGGTATTTTCCCTTTCCAGAAAAACAGCCTCAAACCCATCTTGGAATAACTTGTGATGGCTAGTCAAAGGGAGATAGATAGGTATCACCAAGCAAAACACACCATCGTTTTTTTAAAAATAAGTTTTCTAGGGCTAAGACCTGCCAATCCCTAGTTGTTTGCATTTAATTAAAAATATTGGACAATTTAGAAAGAATCTGCCTCTAAAGCTTTATTTACAGAGCTCCCAATGTTATACCAGGTGCATTGTGAAACACACCATTCCCACCAACAATTCACAATCTGGTTAGAATGCAGATAATGCTACTGGTATGCATGGCAACCACATTAGCATATACCAAAAATAGATCAGAATGCAAAGTCTGTTGCTAAACGGCTTGATGCAAATAATTTGGATATTGGAACCCATCAGTGCCTTCTATTTTCCATGGATAGTTAGAAATGTTGGAGTCTGGTTACAGGACAGTGTATGTTAAGTCCTAGAGATGTCAGACCAGCGTTGACTTCACCTATGCTGTGCATCCATTCAGGATTTAAAGAGCTTTGAAGCTATTTCCAAAGTTTTAAAAGAATCTCCGTTTTCTGAAGATTAAAGGTCCTGAAACACAGATTATCTATATTCAAATCAAAAGAGGTCTTCCTGATGGATGTTGAAATAATCCTCACTATTTGACATAGTTTTTTTGTGTGTCATATAAAATAATAAAAACTGTTTAACAATGGGAACGCAAGCAGGTTTTTGGCGGGCAGGGAACCATGCTTTAGGGGTGTTCTCCTCAGTTTCCCCTGATCCAGTGATAGGCTGTGATTTCCTTTTTCCCCAGGCTCTCATCATTATGTGCTAAGGATCGGACTTGGTTGAAAGGGAAGAATGAGCAGAGCCTGCAGTAGCTTACAAGGTAATGAGAGATCAGACCATAGAAGGGAGTGAGTTGAGGCAGCACAAAGCTGGTGGCTCTTAAAAGCCCACCTACTTCGTCTTCCCTCCCTCCCTTCCCCATTGCAATCTCTATTCCCTCCCTTCCCCACCTGGTTTTTCCCTCCCCCCTGCCATTTTGCACTGTTTTCATGTACCAATCTAGCACAAAACAAAGGGGAAGTGATCTTTAATCTTCTACTGCCTTGTTAACAAAAGATGCTTGTGCTACAGTGTGGGGAAAAGTGATGAACAAAAACTGCTGCCATGATCTGAATTGGGGGCAGGCTTATATAGGTGGTGGGGTTTGAATTGCTTACCCTGATGAAGTCAGGGTATGAGGGTGCCCAGTTGCTGACTGCATGGGGAGGAGATTCTGCTGACAGGAAGAGGGAGGGGAGCGGGAGGTGTTTCTCCCCTACAAATCTGCATTATATGTTAACAGTGGGAACACAAAAAAACAGAGCTTGTTGCTGGTTAAAAAAAAACTGCTTTAAAAACAGATTAAAATGCCTAGTGGGAACCTGGCCCTGGAGGGGTTTGTATGAAGACACTGGGACCAAATCAAAAACCAACTACTTGTGAACGGTTCAATGGATGCTTGGCGGTAAGACAAATGGAAGAACGCTATTTGTATTTTATGTTACTGTGAACTAAATTTCCATTTCCTCTGACCAGCAGCAGATCTCCAGGTTTTACAGCAGAGAACCATTTCAGTCCTTTACCTGAGCTATTTTAGGGCGTGTCCCCATGCACATTTGATCTGGTACCAAAATTGGGTTCGGCTAGGGGTGTCCCCATGCATTTTTTATTTGGTCTGATTTCAGCAAACCAAATCGCCCCAGACTGTACCAGACCAGGACCAAATTTGCTACCTGAAAAAACAAGTCTGGGCACAGTTTGGGGGTTCTGGCACACCTTGCCTAGCGAGCTGAGCCTGCGCATGGGGACAGTCCTGGGCTCTTCAGGGAGGAGATTGGCGGTCACGTCATTGGGAGGTGGGGTGTGCTTGTCGTTCCTGCCCTGCATATTGGAGATCACAACTTCTGAGATTTTTTGGGAGTGAAAAAATCCCGATAGCCAAGGCAGGCAGGATAATGGCTTAATTTTTGCTCCTTTTCCACAGCAAATATTCCACCCCCATTTCCCGATCGCCAAAGCCTAATGGCTTGATTTTATCCCTTCTCCCAAATATTTCACCCCTGTTTCCCAATCGGCATGGTGATCATGATAATGGCTTGATTTTCTCCTTTTTAAGTTTACATTCTTGCGGTTCCCAGTGGAGTGGAGGCGCGCAAAACTGCTCAACCGCCCAACTACCGCTAAACCTCGTAGCGGCCTTGGGTTTTGAAAAATTATTTTAAAATGTATTAAACTTAATTTAAATCTTTTTCCGTGCCTCCCAGCCCAGTCCTGGCTTTCTGGGCCGCTAAGGGAGGGGGGATGCGGCATTTGCAGCTGGCGGCACAGGGGTGGTCTGACGTCAATCCAGCTTCCAATGAGGGAGAGGGTGGAGAGGAGGTGGTGGTGCTCCCCCATGCCAGGGTTTGGCATGGTTTGTATGGGGACGGCTGCATCCACACCCAGCCTGTGTCACTGGGAATGACATAGGAATGGGCAAGATTTGATCTTGGACCCGCTCCCGGTCCGGTGCGTGCCCATTCCAAGCCAAACAGCTTGCATGGGGTTGCGGCCTTAATTAAAAATGCCAAGGAATGAACCTGGAATTCGTGTATGTAAGCCAGTGGCCCATCACTGGGCTAAACAGCAGCCTGTAGATAAATAACCTTTTGTTGTTGTTGTTGTTGATAGATTGTGGAAAGTATCAAACTCATGCTGCTAGTTAGATTTCCAGAAATCCCATTGGAACTTTTAACGAATATAGAATTAAGAGCCATTACAGTATATTCAGGAAACCAAAAGGGGTCACAGTAGAGTGGTAGAGAACATGAGAGAGAGTGCCCCAAGCCAATATGGGTATTATTGCTCAGTCTTTCCATGGAAACTGTGGTCCCAAGATCCCAGTTCTTTCATATCTCTTGAAACAGTGCCTGCTTTGATCAGCTTTCTTTTCAACCACACAGAAGTGTCCATCTAACTGCAAAAATGCACTTTCTATCAGACTGCAGCAAGAGGAATCTGTATCTGGAACAGGGACGTGCGTGAACTAAAAAATCACTCTTTGAACTGAATTGGACTCAAAATCCCTTTACTCATTCCTGAATTTGAACTTTTCTCAGAGAACAGCAGAGTGTTTGGTTCGATTTGAACACCTTTGAAACGTGGATCGAACAGGGTCTGTATGCTAGGTTCGTTGGAACGCCCCTTTGTTTGGTTTGAACTCCAAGCTTTCAGATACCTAATTTAATTCAAACACCTTCAATCCCAAACCAATTTGGCACACCTCTAGTCTGGAACATTTGCACAAGCCTTCAGTCATTGCAAGAAGACCATTCAAAATTTGTCTTCCAAAACTGGTTTCTGGGCATTGTACAGCTCTTTTGCCCTAAGGTTAGACAAATTCATGGATGACAGATGGATCTATGGCTACTAGAATGGATGCCTAGGTACATCCTCCAGGTTGGGGGGACAAGCAGTATGCCATGTGATGAGCAGGTGAAGGTTTTGCCTTTGCCCTTGGTCTAGCGCAGTGGTTCTCAACCTAGGGGTCGGGACCCCTTTGGGGGTCGAACTACCCTTTCAGAGGGGTCGCGATGAGTCTCCCACCGCCCTTCCCTCCCACCTCTCAGCTGCTCCGCCCCTGTGGTTGGGGGTCTCCACAACATGAGGAACTCCATTAAGGGGTCACGGCATTAGGAAGGTTGAGAACCGCTGGTCTAGTGGTTAGGGAGCCGGACTCTTATCTGGGAATACCAGGTTCGATTCTGCCCTCCTCCACAAAGCCAGCTGGGTGACCTTGGGCTAGTCACAGCTCTCTTCTGAGCTCTCACAGCACCACCTACTTCACAGGGTGTTCTCTTGTTGGGAGAAGAACAGAAAGCTTGTCAGCCGCTTTGAGTCCCCTTAAATGAGTGAAAAAAGCTGGCTAAAAAAAGCCAGCTCTTCTTCTTTGGCCTCCGATGCTCAGAAGCAAATGGTGGGCCACTGTGTGGGCAGGATGATGGACCAGATGGGCTGTGGCCTGATCCAGCAGGGCTTCTCTTATGTTCTTATGTAATGGCACAGTGTCAGCTAATATGGCCACAGATAATATGGCCCCCTCATCTTTTTTCAAAAAATTATAACACGCATAGACTTCAGTTTTCATTCTTTCCATTTTAACTTGTCTTGCGATTGCACCTTTGTCCACTGAGCCTTTGACAGAAAGGAGCTGGAAGGCAAGACACATCCCCTCCCCACTGTGCTTTCCCCAATCAGAATGATTAAAAACCCATTTTCTTACATTCTAGTTTCAGTGGAACCCCAATTTCAAGAAATCCTGGGATTTACCGCCATGAAAATAGCAGGGGCTCAGCAACTGAACAGAAAATCAAAACGATCATGGTTTCTCAATGGAGGAAGAAAAGAATCTTTTGCCACTTGATAGGAAATTTCTGATATGCAGTTGTGCCCAGAGGCGCTCCAGGAAGGAAGCAGAAATATGGACACCTGAATTAGAGAAAGTAAATTGTGCGACCAGCCTTAAAGACAGGAGGCTGTGACTGCCCTCTCTGCCTTACACATAATCAGATTGACATTTACATTTGAACCACTGAATGCATATTTCAGTGCATGCTTCCATCTTGGCCAAGGGATGGCATGCGGGATCCTGATGTGGATGGTGAAAAAACGGCATCTGCTCTCTACAGTGCTTTGGTATTAGTTTTAAGAGGCCCCTCAAGTTCTCGCTTCGAGGCAGGCTGTAAGGCATTTCAGCTTTCACTTCTGGAGAGGAGAATCCATCGCTTTGCTCCCAGCGCTGAACTGAATCCATGTTTAAAGCTACTTTGGTCTAGTGGTTAGGGAGCCGGACTCTTATCTGGGAATACCGGGTTCGATTCCGCCCTCCCCGATGAAGCCAGCTGGGTGACCTTGGGCTAGTCACAGCTCTCTTCTGAGCTCTCACAGCCCCACCTACCTCACAGGGTGTCCTGTTGTGGGGAGAAGAACAGAAGGTTTGTCAGCCACTTTGAGTCCCCTTTAATGGGTGAGAAAAGTGGGGTAGAAAAGCCAACTCTTCTTCTTCTTCCTTAGTGTACCCCATAGGTCAGTTCTATAAAACATTAAGGCCCCTGGGATTTTTTCTTTGGTATGTTATGTAAGCTCACGAGATCTCCCCACCATTGTTCCACTGCAAAAGGCGACAACAGGGATCTGTTCTTCCTCGTGTCAAAATGGGAAGCAAGCGGCGTCAGCAACATCCTTGCACGAGGATTCCTGCTTCGCATCCAGAGATGAATTTTTTTTTACAAATTCCTTCCCTGTGTCTGTCTTGTTTCTTACAGCGCGCTCTCAGTCTGATCTTGACGCCTGTTTCAAAGAAACACAGATACAGAATCGGAGGACGCTAACTTCGTCTCGTCCATCAGCTTGTTTGTTCCTCCGTTGAAGCACTTTTACTTATTACATTTATTTTATTTATTTTTCAGCTGCCCTCAGGCCACAATAAAAAATTGGCCGATTGACTGTAATCAGAGGTAGTGGTTCTTATCTGGGAATACCAGGTTTGATTCCACCCTCCCCCATGAAGCCAGCTGGGTGACCTTGGGCTAGTCACAGCTCTCTCTGAGTTCTCACAGGCCCACCTACCTCACAGGGTGTTCGGTGGTGGGGAGAAGAATAGAAGCTTTGTCAGCTGCTTTGAGTCCCCTTAAATGGGTGAGAAAAGCAGAGTAGAAAAGCCAACTCTCTTCCCCCTCCTCCTCCTGCAGTTATTCCATTGTATTTTTTTTGTTTGTTTGTTGTTGTTGTTACTTGGGGATTGTACCCCACAATTGTTACTTGGGAAGATTGTACCCCACACCTATCATGAAGAAACAGGTGAATTGTTACCTTTTCCCCTTTAAATAAACCTTTTTTATTTTAACCTAGTCTGGTTCTTTGAAATAGCCCAAGAAAGACAAAAGAGAGAGCCCTGCCGGATCAGGCCACAGCCCATCTAGTCCAGCATCCTGTCTCACCCAGTGGCCCACCAATTGCCCATGGGCATCTCAAGCAGAGACAAGGGCAAACCTTCTCCTGCTCTCGAATTCCAGCAAATGGGAATCCCAGCCATAAAGCCAAGTACTCACTCTTGATACCATCATGGGTGGGTTTGTTTTCCTGTTTATTACATTTATCTCCTGTCTTTCCCCTGTGGATCCCTGGGTGGGTCCCAGCTTATGATAAAAATACAAAGCACTAAAGCATATTTAAATTATAACTCACCCACTTTTCTTTCTCCCTCCCACCCACCCTGGCAGGACTATATGCAGAGGAAACTATGCACCAAAGGCTAGCCACTATAAACCCAGAAGAAGGCACTGATCCTTTCTTACATCTCTGTTTTCTGTTGTTTGCCTTAACATTTATCATGAGACCCAGGGGTCTGGTCACACTTGGAGAGGGGTCTTTTGTCCACCTGTTAATCGAGACTCTAGCAGGTCTCACCTGTGGCCTGCTGTAGCCTGCACTAGCATGTGGACAGCAGCCCCGTCTTCCAAGCTATATTCCAGAATAAAGCCAAGTGCAAACAGACCCCATTTCTCAGGGATCCTTAAGAAGATGGGCTGACTGCAAAATCCCGTTTGACACAAGGGCCCAGCAATTGCTTCTGGGCATCTCAAGCAGAAGACAAAGGCAAAACCTTCACCTGCTCTCAGTTCCCTGCAAAGGGCCTTTAGAGGCCTCCTGCCTGTTCCTCCAACCTGGAGACGGTACCTAGGTATCCGTTCTAGCAACCTCTGCCTCCGGCTCTTTTCCCAAAGACCAGCTCCTTACCCAATGGGCTCCATTTCCATTCTGATCTGCTTTCTCCGCTCTTCGTTGATCGGGTAGGAACAAAACACAGCCATGGAACACAGCAGTAGTGCAATAGGGACAGGCGCCATGAGGATCTTCAGTGTCAAGATGACCTTGGGGTTGTGCGTGCAGCTGGTGGCACTGTAGCCTGCAAAGCTGAAGCACAGGATTGAAACAGCATTATCTGGGGGAAGGTCCCCTTACAGCGCAGCCTAGGAGTCTTTTGCTAAGACAGCAAGTATCTCCTCTGGGGGTGAGTCCCAGAGCCGGGTGTCCTGGGCTGTTCTCCAAGCTTAGTTTGGAGAATCCAGTTCAGAAAATAAGTCAACTAGATCTCTCCTCTGACTAAGAATAGAGCAGGAGAAGGCAGCCCCTGGGACAGAGCACATTGTTGTCACACTGGAGTTCTCCTGACATCTCCTGTTAAGCTATCATATCTAATAAGCCTTCAGAATGCTTCTTCAAGACACCCTAGAGAATGTGCTGTTGGCCATAGCAAGCCATACTGCATTAGCTGGACCAAAGCTCTGAATATTAAGCAAAGAAAGGCCATGGCTCAGTGATGGAGACCATTCTACATGCAGAAGACTCCAAACCTATGGTCACAGCGTCACTTTAATCCCTCTTCAGTCTGTCCTTGGGCCCAACCATTCATACTTTTTTAGTCCAATCAGTTTTATTTGTGGACCTTCCTCCATTTAATGGTCCTTTCCTGAGTCCTGATTGTTACAGGTCTCAAGCCATTTCAGAGTGTTAATCCGTTCTCGCACAATGGCCCACCAATTGCCCATGGGCATCTCAGGCAGAGATAAGGGCAAACCTTCTCCTGCTCTCAAATCCCAGCAAATGGCCGTAGAGGCATCCTGCTTGTGCCCCAAGCCTGAAAGATGCAACTAGGCATCCATTCTAATAGCCATTGATACATCTGTCGTCCATAAATTTGT
>MTQE01002217.1:12239641-12251816 GCA_014337955.1 Aspidoscelis marmoratus
GAGTTGCTTTTAGTTCTGCTTGTAAGCATCTCCATGCTCCAGGAAAACCCATGGTTTCCCCCTAATGTCGGATGTAGTCTTGTTTACGCCTGATGTAGCCCAGAGTAAAGCTGTGCATGGAGACGCTCTGAGGCAAAACAGGCTTAAATCTGGATTATTTTTTTTTGCCATGGAGACGGGGCCTTACATTCTATTCGATGCAAATCAAACACAAACAAACCCATTCATGCACATCTCTCCTTAGAATGCATGAATTGAAATGCTGCATAGCTGCACTATAATCTGCTATTGAGAAATCATCTTAAAAGATGTAAACACCAAAAACATCTTTAAAACAAATTTGAACTCTATCCTTTATTTATCGGTCCAAAAGAATGTACTGCGTAGCCCACATTTTTTTGACTTTTTGAGTGTGGGGGTGTCTTAAGGGGGGAATGGAGAAATCCATTTTCCCTTGCAATTTTTGCATGATTTACTCTCTCCTTCCCATCTAGACCACCTCCATTTGCCTTCAAAAAAAGCTCTGGTCACTTAACACTGTAAAATATTATGTTCAGAAGTTTGCGTGGGGGCGGGGGGGAGACATAAACTTTTGGCTAGCTTGGTCCATATTTTGTTATCCCTGTTTGCATGGATGCTGATAACTGGAAACTGGAAGCAGCTTTATCTAAGGCTATCTGGGCACAGGTGGTATTGTTCCAAATTCCATCTCTCAGGCATTACACTTGTCAGGTTTTCTTGTGTCCACAAGGGAGGGTCACATTCTTCAAAGCCAACAACACACAGCTGATGTGCGGCTGGCCTTCTCAGCCACTGGAGTAAAATCTCCACAGGTGCCTGTGCGAAGCGCATCCCTTCCCATGCAATGGGTTGGGCACGCTCCAGCAGTTGCGAGAACCACGCCTCCGTTTCTTCCACCCGTGAAGGGAACAGAGAGGCCTAAGAACATAACAAAAGAACCTAGGAGGAGCCCAGCTGGAGCAGGCCACAGCCCATCTAGCCCAGCATCCTGCCTCACACAGTGGCCCACCAATGGGCAAACCTTCTCTTGCTCTCCAATCCCAGCAAAGGGCCTTAGAAGCATCCTGCTTGTCCCCCAAGCCTGAAAGATGTATTCAGGCATCCATTTTAGTAGCCACTGATACATCTGTCATCCATTATTTGCCTAACCCTTCCTTGAAGCCATCTAGACTGGTAGCTGTCACCACCTCTTCCGGCAGCACATTCCATAAACCGATGACCCTCTGGGTGAAGAAATACTTCCCCCTGTCAGACCTGACTCTCCTACCCATCAGCTTCATAGATGCCCCCTGGTTCTAGTGTTCTGAGATAGAGAAAAGAAATTTTCTCTATCCACCTTTTCTATACCGTGCATAATTTTATATACTTCAGTCAGGTCCCCTCTCAAACGCCGTCTCTCCAGACTGAAGAGGCCTAGATGTTGCCGCCGGATTTCGTAAGGGAGGTGTCCCAGCCCCTTAACCATTCTGGCTGCCCTCTGTGCCAAGGCCAACGTCCTTGTTGATAGAAGTGCTTTGGGTCTTCTGTTTCCTGGGTATGCTCTACACTTGCAAGCAGGAAGCCCAGAAAGAATTCCATCCTTTTATGGTCAGAAGAGCATCACCTTGACCTGGCCTCACCCTGACCAAACAGCAGGGTGGAAGGAAAGCACAGTCCAGGCCTCCTGCATCTTGTCAGAACACCCGGAAAAGAAGAGCAAGAGGTCCCAATCCACCTCCACAAGATCCTTTTTTCCTTCCCCTTCCGTTTAACAGGGCAGCTTTCATTCCTTCTCCTCAGCGTTTACCAAACATGAGCCTACAAGAACAGCCCGAGGCCACGGTGTATGTCCCTCCGCTTCTGCAAAATGGTTTAGTGTAACCGCCTGACCAGTCAGAGACTCTTTTACGAGGTGTCAGAAAGGGGCAAACAACTTCCTCCTAGGGTTGGAATTTTTTTTTTAATGCTCACACACTTGTCACAATCATTTACAGAGTCCACCGTCAACATGCGGTGTGGATTCGTTTAGCTACGGAAAAAAAAATGCCCGTTTTTGAACTCTTAGGCTAAGTAATGGAAAACTGGTGGCTAGCAGAACAGATCGGTTCGGATCCAGCCCACGCCTGGCCCCAGTCATGGAGAGCACACTTGCTGAGAGGAGGTTCCACCGTCCCCAGCAGGAAAGCACCCTGCTTCCAAAGTCCAGGATAGGCAGGCTTCAGATAACAAGCAGAACCAAGGAGGTCCGTACTGCTCATCCTCCAAAGATGACAACCTTTTCAAGCAACAAGAGGGAAGGATGGCACCTCCCGGGGCACTCTGGGAAATGGGAATAGCTGACCGGAGGCCTACTTAAAATCTTCTCAGAAACAAAAAAGCAGAAAGAAGGCAGAAAGTGAAACACACCGACAGGCGACTGCCAAATTCCTTTCTAAAGAAAAAACAAGACAAAACAGGCACCTGGATTCACAACCTAGAACACTGCCAGGACTTCCAGGTGGGACCCACAGAAAGCATGGATTATGTCAGGCCAGACATTCCAAGCCAGAGACCTGAAAGGAGTTTTTAAGCCCTATCAAAATAATGTCCTGCTCCTGACTGCACAAATGCTCCCTGCTTTTTAAGTCATTCTGCATAGTCTAAAGGGTCACGGCCCACCCACCTCACGGTCCCTGTACCAGGGAAACTCATGCCTTGTTCCCGTCGCATTCTGCAGCCTCAATGTGAACCTCCAGGGCCTGGGAACACACGCCAAGGGGGCACATCCTGGCTTCCTTCAGATACAGGAGGACAGAAGGGGAAAAGAGAGGCTGGAAGAGTAACGTGATTTGGAGGAGGAGGAGGAGATGAAGAAGCAGATGAGGAAGGAGGAGATGAAGAGGGAAGAGGAGAAGGAGGAAGAGGAGGAAGAGGGGTTGGACATCCAATCTTCCAGCTAAACACGAACAGAAACACCCTACAGGATGGTGTGGTTGGCAACAGAAAGAAGAGGCCCCAGGTTAGGGGTTCACTTTATTGAATACACCAAAGGATCATTTTTCTGGCCGCTCTTGGGGCAGGAATGAAGGGAAGAAGCCACGCATGGAGGCCTTCCTCCTCCTCCTCCTCCTTCTCCTCCTCCTCTCTCCGTCCCCTCGGGGCGGCCCAGCCCGGGGTCTGTGGGAGGCACAACAGGCATCTGCTTCGCCTTTCAAAAGTTTGTTTGGTTTAATTCTTGTTTTGTTTGTCAGTCCATGGATCAGCACAAAGAAAACAAATGTGGGACATACAACTAAAGAGTCCGGCCCAAAAGCCTGGAGCCTAGCGCGGCGCGGCGCAGCGCTCAGGCGTTACACCACCCTGCCCGCCCTGCCACACGCGGGGGCCACACAAACGAGCCGTACGGCCACCGGAGGGGAGGGCGCTCCATTATATTAACCGCTGGACAATGACGGCGTTGAGGAGGTTGGCTTCCTTCAGGGTCTGGTCCTCGTCCGACAGCTCTTTGTTTGGGAAGGTGGTCATGAGGACGAAGCTGGTGGCCGCCATGGCCGGCCTCGCCTCCACGATGAAGAGCCGGATGTCCCGAATCCTGTCCAAAGGAAATGGGGCAACACAGTCAATCTGTTCTGATCTTTCAACGGATGGAAAAGCAGAGTGACCCACCCTGTCTAATGAGCTCTGGGGGGGGGGGAGGGGGGAGGAACCAGTCCGAGCATGAATCCCCCTCCCCGTTCACTTTGCATTCAAGCAAATAGGACAGATCTTTGCATTTGTGCAAACTGTGAAGGTGACAAAACATTTTCCCCCTATCCCTAAGTCCAACCAACGTAAAGCTTCCCCCCTCCCTCCTCCGCTGCTCCCAGAATCCCCCACTTCCCAGCTTCGTTCTGAATCTGCTCACTTGCGTTGGGGCGAATCCTTGAACTGCCCCACTGATCTGTACTCCACTCCAGCACCCAGAGTTCCCAACAGACAAGGTGTGCCCCCCCCTCGACCTTCCATCTGTCTCAGCCCCATGCCCCCTTCCCTTCATAGCATGAAAGGGAGATCAGCATCAGCCTAGAGGTGTGAGGCACTCGGGAACGCAAGAGGGCCTTCTCTGTGGTGTCCCCTCCTAACCAGCTTTGGAATAGCCCCCCATGGGGGGACCTCAGACATCAATTTTTTAATGAATTCTGATGCCTGGTTAAAAAGCAGCTGTTCAACTGGGCCTTTGATTCCTAGTTCCTCTGAACTGACAGGCAGTGTTGCTAGGTAGGTTGGACGAATTTTCTAAATATGTTTTTATGTTTGTTTTATTGCGCGCTGTAACTTGCCCTGAGAGAAGGCAAAGGGCAGGATTCAAATGAGACAGATGTTGTAGTGGCTGGGCCTCTAAGGCATGCAGGGAATGGAAGCCTCTTCCCAATGCATAAAGCCCTCTGTTTGCCTTGAATACATTTCAGCCCCCATTAGGGATTTGCATGAATATTCATCACATTCGATTCGATACAGATCAAATGCAAAACAGCCCATTTGTGCACATCCCTACATACCAGAGAAGAGGAAACTAATGGGCCTCCACTCAGGGGCGTGGCAAACCCAGTATCTGCCCAATGGGACACTGTTTAGTCAGCCCCCCCCCTTAAAGCTTCTGTGCCCCAGCCCACCTTGGGCACCTTAGCTGGTGCCTCCCCGTCCTCCCCCAGGTCCCACTCGGTCCCTGGCGGCCCCCACTTTCGCCAACGCTCAGTACCTGTGACTGTGATTGAACTTCTGGACAAGCCGCCCACCGTCAGCAAGCCGGATCTGGATGTTGGTGGTGGGCTCTGACTCATCGATGGTCACAGTCGAACTGGCTTTAGCTTCATTTTCCGCCTGTTGCGAGGGAGAGCTGGTGCCCATCACCTGGGGAACCGTGCTGGAGAGAAGAGGAAATGAAAAGACGGTACACAGACAGGCTAGAGCAGTGATGGCCAACCTATGACACGTGTGTCACAGGTGACACGCCAAGCCCTTTTTGGTGACACACATGGTCACCCTGACATCTGGGCGTGTAGTGCTTGCTTGTTCTTGAAGTGTACGAAATGCCAACTTTCAACTGAAGATTTAGCAAACGAAATTCAGCCACAAAAGTCACTAATGTAAAGAATTATTTGTTTTTGCTTTTAATAAAATACATATATCAAAAATATAATTTTTACTAGAGCTACAAATATCACAAAATTATGGATATTTCTAGATATGACACAGCATCCAAGTTAAGCCAGGTTTTCTTCTGAATTGTGACACACTGAGCTCAAAAGGTTCACCATCACTGGGCTAGAGGCACAGATAGGGCAAGGCAAGGCAAGGCGGGGCTGACCCTGGCCCCAGACTTATTTCAGATGCATCACGGGGAGAGGGCAGGGAGAGAAAGAAGAGAATACAAGACAGCTACTGAGTCTCAAAAATGGTTCAGTAGGTAGAACTGGAAGCCATGGGAGGCTTCCTTCACGCCTTAGGCAGAATCCATCATCCATCTCTTCCAACTCAGCAAGCCAAACCACTGCTCTGATGAATGGAGCATTTCTACACCCAAAGAAAGGGTCTCTCCATAAGCTGCATCTCTGCCACAATCCCTTGGCTTCCAAGTGATGGAGGGGTTTTTGAGCTGTAGTGCCCAGCCTGGAGAACTTTCTCCACTTGGAAATATGGCGGTGAATAATTCTGCATTCTGCATACGACCATTACCTATGACTAGGGATATTTGTATGGGTTTCTGTATATATGTACGTAATGGCTGCCTGTTGTTTTGGAACTGACAGTTGACACCCCCACTTGCTGAGGTCAAGTGATACATTTGTGTTTGAAGGTTTTGGCTCCAAGTTTAAATTGGTTTTGAAAAATAGTTATTGTTCATTGGTTAAGGGCCAAACCCCACCCAGCTATGAAACATATAAATATGCTGGGCTTTCTGTTCCAAGTTGCTCCCAACAAGAAATGTCCTAATGCTGAGCTGAAATAAATCACTGTTCATCTTTTTAATGAAAGAGTCTCGTGGTTATGCTTTGCCAGCCTGACAGTATGGAAGTATCTGTGGAGTCAGCAAGAACTGAGTCTTTGTTTTCTGCTTGAGATGCCAAGAAGCAATTGACGGGCCACCGTATGAGACAAGATGCTGAACTAGTTGGGATGCGGCCTGACCCAGCAGGTCTTATCTAGAATGGATGCCTAGGTACCACCTTTGGATTGGGGAGACAGGAAGGATGCCTCTAAAGGCCATCTGAAGGGAACTGAGAGGAAATGAAGGCTTTGCTTTCGTCTTCTGCTTGAGATGCCCAGAAGCCATTACGGGGGCATGGCATGAGACAGGATGCTTAACTAGATGAGTGCTTACCAGATTGAGGGGGTCCTCTTAACGTTCTTATGTCCTCAGGAGGCCTCTAAAGGCCATTTGCAGGGGAGTCAAGATCAGGTGGGACAAATTCATGGAGAAGGGTATCAATGGCTACTAGAATAAATTCCTCTAAATATTATTTGTAGGAATTGGGAGCAGGTAAGGTCTTTGCCTTACTGTATATTTTTCAACTCTTCATAACCAGGTAAGAAAGATGGTCTTCTTTCAGGCTATTACACCTCGGGGGAGGACAGATGTACAGTACTTGCTCCTGATTTAACTGGTCTTTCTATCTATCTATTTTATTAATTCAATCATTATACAGTGGTACCTTGACATACGAGTTTAATTCGTTCCGTAACCTTGCTCTTATGTCAAATTGCTCGTATCTCAAAGCAATTTTCCCATTAATCCATTCCAGCTCCCAAAACACCACCTCAGTTGTTTTTGTTATGTACTATACTGTATTTACATACTCGTATCTCAAATCTTGCTCTCATCTCAAAGCAAAATATCACTCGCTCGGCGGCTTGTATCTCAAAACACTTGTATGTCAGGGCACTTGTATGTCGAGGTACCACTGTACAGTGTTTTGAAAAGAGCTGTATAAATGAATAATATGGAACTCTTTCTGGTTCTTTTAAAATAAAAAGATAACCAAGAACAGGATTCTTAAACACATCAGCTGCTCACCTGCCCAGCTTCTGCCCTTCTCCGGTGAAAGCCCTGAAGGTACCTTTGGGCTTCACAAAGTCCTCATCACGATGATCTTCCAGATCCAAGTTCACCTGTCCACCCCGTGCCAGCCGACGGAGCTCTGCAGGGACCTCCCTATCAAGAGAGGGCAAAATATGTCGCTGGAAAGAAAAGGCCCAGGGAACCCAAGTCTCTCTGTGCTATACAGCGGAGACCTCTGTTGGAGCCAGCAGAATCCCAAAAAATGTCAGGTATCGCCTCCTACTGGACATTTTCCCAACTCCCCAAATGCCGCTCCTACCCTCTGCGGATGGATTCCAGGAACTGGGAGTTGGATGGGTCTTGGTAGCTTCTTAGCTCACCACCATCCAAGCTGAAGCCACTCTTCCACAGTTTCAGGACCACATGCACCTGTGGGGAGGGGGGGAGGGGGGGAACGCAGCAAAAGGTTTTAAAAATTAGCATACAACTGACACCGGAACTCTTTCTTCCAGTTGGGTGGACTCACACTGGAGAACAACTGAGCAAAATTATGTCAATACACGATTAAGGCCGCAAGACTGTTGCAGGTGCAAAGATGGGATGATTCAATGTTAAGCAACAAGGAACATTGGCTGGTGAAAGCAAGAGACTTGGCAGAAATGGACTTACTGATAGGTTTGATTGAAGGAAGAATATAAGGGAACTCATTATTGATTTTCTGAGTAAAGGGGTGAGGAGATGACATATTATTTGGGGATCTGGTGATTGGATGTGTGAAATGCTGAAAGAAGTAGAGCAGCAAATACTTAGCAGGGGTATGAAAATGGATCTCCGCTTAATCATCTAAACTTTAGATTCTAAAGAATAATCGGAAGTCTTCTTATTTGTGTCCTTTTTTGTTTTTTAAATCTAATCTGTAATACATCTCACTCTTAAAAAAAGGAACACAGCTGTCTTCACAGCCTGCAAGCCCCTCTGTTGGGAAACCACTTCTACGCATCAGGATTGTTGGAGGGCTGGAAAAATCACTACTAGGGATATGCATGAATATTTGAAATATTCAAAATTTGATCTAATTCAGTCCAATTCAGACATTCGAATTCGAATCAAACAACTATACATACAAATTTAACATTCAAACAATTTTTAAAATCTTTCATACAAATTATTTGGACATTGCTACGTGTACGGATAGATACGCATTACATACGTAACCGTACGGATCTTATTCATATCTGTACGCATTTGTACAGATGCATACGGGACAAAAACGAGATGCATACGGGATAAAAATGGGATACATACAAATGCGTCCAGACACATATGAATGTTGTTGACATCTGCATCTTCAAATACGAATCAAAAATTTGTACAAATAGATTCGAATATATTCAAATTGAATCGAGTGTGAATACATTTGAATTTTAAACATTCAAATCAATTTGAATCTTTCGATATTCAGTTGGAATCAAATACCAAAAATGGCATCTCTGCTCACCCGTAATCACTACCTTCTCTCTTAGAATGGCTGCAGCCAAACAGTCTGTTCTGAAACGGCATTTACAAAATTGAAAAAAGGACAAAAATAGGTTTAGCCAATCTGTTGTATTGACTGTCGCCTGCCCTGAGACCTCCAGGGCTTCCTATGCCCCGTTTATTTATTTGTTTGTTTATGTATTATTTACATTTCTATCCCGCCCCATACCTGAAGGTCTCTGGGCAGGTAACAGCAGATAAAAATAGAATATACATTAAAAGATATTAAAAATGTGTCTTTACGCATTTGTCTGTATCCCAAGTTTATCCCGTATGCATCTCATTTTTGTCCTGTATCTGTACAAATGCGTACAGATATGAATAAGATCCATACGGATACGTATGTAATGCGTGGGAGAACCAGGAGGGCCTCTCCGCTATAGCTATAGGAATACTGAAGCTGATTTTCCTTGGGGCTGAGTTGCATGCTACAAGGACGTAGGTAACAAGGGGTCAGTCTTCACTAGGGATGTGCATGAATATTCGTAACATTTGAAATTCGGCTGAATTCAGACATTTGAACTCAATCAAATGTTGCTGCATTCCAAGACTGACATTCGAATTTGAATCAAATGTTTTGATACATTTGTATGAAGCTTCGCATAGGATTTATATGGGATTCGTATGCTATTTGTAAGCATTCGTATGGGATTCGTATGGGATTGAACATTCATATCAAATAGGAATCCTTCCACATTCGAAGGAGATCTATTCAAATGAATAGGAATTTTCTTGCATTCAATTCAATACAAATCGAATACCAATTTTTTTTTTAAAAAGGACACAAATACGAAGGCTTCCGATTATCTAGTCTTCACCCTCCAAATGCTGAGACTACAGTTCTTCTCAAAACGTCTGATGGTGTCAGATTGGAAAGATCTGAGGTATTCTGAGAGCCCCCCAAGTCTTTGTCATAAAATGAGGTTGCTTGCCCTACTGCTGGAGATCTTTAAGTAAGAGAGGGGTGGAGGACAGAACCGATGAACTGGGTCTTGGAAATAAGGATGGGCGTCATAGGAGAAGCCACTCTAGAACTCCAGGAAGGACTCACATCTTGAGCGGCATTCTGCCGCATCTCTCCAGCCACGTAAGCCGATTCCTCCTCGGGAGCAGCTCCCAGGCGGTACCCGCCGCCTGCAA
This sequence comes from Aspidoscelis marmoratus, assembly GCA_014337955.1. Taxonomy (NCBI): domain Eukaryota; kingdom Metazoa; phylum Chordata; class Lepidosauria; order Squamata; family Teiidae; genus Aspidoscelis; species Aspidoscelis marmoratus. The sequence continues at coordinate 12,249,336 of MTQE01002217.1, forward strand.
AGGGCTAGAAAAGAGGGAGAGAAAAACTCATTAAGGTTAGAAAAAGCTGGAAGAAGCCCCATGGATCATGTGGAATTTGAACTCCAGCTGGTGGCCCCACAAAACACCTTGCTCAGCATTTCCCTCCTTTAAACCCTCTGGAAAAAGATGGGATCCTTCTCCGGCAAGGTCATGGGCTGAAGTTTAAAGGCCAAGAAGCCCCAAATCCACTTTGAATACGCTCTCAAACCACACTGAATGCACTTGGGATCCGATGCAGAAATGGGCCCCCTAGCATCTGAAGAATTAGACATTTCTATAAAAGCTCATGCTACCAACCCTTCTCCAATGGGCCCCCTAGCATCTGAAGAAGTAGACGTGTCTACAAAAGCTCATGCCGCCAACCCTTCTCCAATGGGCCCCCTAGCATCTGAAGAAGGAGACGTATCTACGAAAGTTCATGCCACCAACCCTTCTCCAATGGGCCACCTAGCATCTGAAGAAGGAGATGTGTCTACGAAAGCTCATGCCACCAACCCTTCTCCTGTTAGTCTCCAAGTGGACTTGCTGGACTTTTCATCAATAAGTACGTCTTCAAGTCTAAACGGAATCCCTCCAGCACTCACTCTTGGCCTGCTGCCTTCACCAGGGCTCTTGGCCGTCCTCTCAACGGCCACCGCTCCATGTTCCTTCGCCCCTCGGAACAGATCCTCCACCAGCTCATTGGGGCTCTTCTTCCTTGGAGGACCAACTATTTGTTGTCCACTACGCTCTGATCCCCCAGCGTAAAATCTAAACAGAAAACAGAGCCTTATGAACATGAAGGTGCTCCTGGATGAAACAGATTTTCTGGAGCCATTTCAATCAAGGTTCAAGCCAAGTTTTGGCATTGAAAAAACTTTGATCACTGGATACTGTGAACTATATTCAAGGTTTTGATTTTATGGGAGCCTCTACTGAGACTTGTTGCTGTTCAACCCATCAGCTGCTTGCTCCATTACAATCTGCAGATATTGGGGGCTAAATTAAAGCTTCCTCACCAGATATTTGCAACTATCAGAGGCTGGAGTTATTAATATACATGAAATCAGTGCTTATTACTAACTGAGACTGTAAACTGCTGCCTGACAGGGGAAACAGAATCACCCCCTTATCATGGAAGCCAGAATTCATGGTTAAGGGGCACCGACGTCAGCCTTAAACTGTATTCTCTGTCAGTGCTGTTTAGTGAGTGAAGGCTGAAAGAGACTGTTAATGTGCAGAACCGAAGTCTCAGCCTTTAGAGTCCAGTTGCCAGCCCTTAAAGAGAAAACACACAGCTTTCTAAAATGAAATCAACAAAGAGCTGCTCTCCCTTGCAGGGAATGGAGAAAGGGAAGCAAGAGCAGCCTATGGTTCCTGTCTTGAAAACAATAAAGAATGAAAAAAGTTAAGAAATGTTTAACCACACTCTTTAAAGTAAAAGGCACCGAGTGATTTTCAAAGAACTTTTGGAGGGAAAAAAGTTAGGATTCTATGTGGCCGAAAATACAATAAACAAACAATAAACAATCACAGCAGCTCTAGGACAAAACAAGCTGTACGTAATTTAATAACAAAAAAGAAGCAAATGGTTTCTTCTCCCTAATGGCCTCTTACTGTTCAAGGTAAAGAAAAAATGTGCTTTACACAATGGCAGAGAAGGTGACACCCTCACAGAGCATGGCTATAGACAGCTTCCTTAACAGAGTGTGTCTGCAAACTCAGCTTATTTCTAGAACATCTATAGCAAACTGCATGAAAACTCCCAACCCATCTCTCCACTCTAAGGAGGAGGAAAGTAGGCATTCACCCAGCCAGTGACAAACCTTTGTCCTTCCTCTTCTTCCTCCTCTTCCTCCTGAGCATGGACAAGGTCTCGAAATGACGTCACCCGATGGTCACTAGAGGAACAAAAGAAACAGTGATGCTACCCTGGAGCCCTTCCTGCCCCTTTCCACGGACAGGTCTGCACCACCTATAGCAGGGAAGGCGAACCGAGAGTGCAGAAGGATGGGGGAAGAATAAAACTAATCCATTTGTCACCGATGAACCCAAATCAAAATGCAGCCCATTGTTGACTGCAGGTGAATTCCACCTGTACATTAAAAAGTACAATGTAGTGTGAAATGGCACCTCTGTCTTCAAGGACCACCGGGAAAGGACAGGTCAAATTCAGACACACTTGGTGGATGCTGGTTTGGAAAGGTTAAGCAATCCGTTCCCATTGCCAGGAAGGCTGGGTTTTGTCTTATCCCTAGAAAACAACTGGAGAACTTATTAAATCAACTTCCTTTTCCTTAACAAGCTATGAAGCTCCAGACAGTGAGAATAAAACCCGCTGGCTCAGTGACCCACAATCTCATCCACTGCTTTTCAGTCACATCAGAACATAGCTGAATGTCATAAACTGGCTTAGATGGGTCAAGAACCCACGGCTAGAGCGCAGGTGGCGTAAATCTGGCTGTGAATCTGACCAAACAC
>MTQE01002217.1:12269270-12280774 GCA_014337955.1 Aspidoscelis marmoratus
AGATGGGCTGTGGCCTGATCCAGCAGGACTCCTCTTAGGTGCTTATGGACAAGATGGGCTGTGGCCTGAACAAGCAGGGCCCCATTTAGTTCATGGAGGACAAGTGTATCAGCAGCTCCTAAAATGGGTGCCCAGAGGCAGAATGCCTCAAAAGGTTGTTTGCAGGGGAACAGAGCAGGTGAAGGGTTTTGCCTTTGTCTTCTCCTCGAGATGCCCATAGGCAATTGGTGGTTCACCATGTAAGACAGGATGCTGGATTAGATGGGCTGTGACCTGATCCAGTGGGGATCCTCTTAGGCTCTTATCTAGAATTGATGCCTAGGCACACTCTCCAGCCTGGAGGGACAGGCAAGGTGACACTTAAAGGCTATTTTATGGGATTCCAGAAAAGGGCTGTGAACTGATCAAGCAGCGGTCCTTATAAGTTCTTATGCTTCCCTTATATCCTTCCTTTGCTTTGGAGACATTGAGGTGACAAACATTCATTCTTCTCTGCACTTTTTCTTCCTAACAATCCTGCAGGGTAGGTAGAGAAAAGCAGTAACTTGCCACTTTGCTTATCTGTCACCTCTTAAGGGTAATATTGAGTAACCTTTTGGAGGAGATTTCCAAAAGGGTGATCTGCATTGCAAACTACACCTGCCACTGTTAAAGATGCAAGAGCCCAGGCCTCTTTTCTGGCTGGTAGCGACATGTACATGCAGATGTGCATTTCCCATGTGGTGGGAACAATTACCTAGAGAAGCAGAACATCTTTTATTGCAAGCATTTATACAAACATAAGAGGAACCCTGCTGGATCTGGCGACAGTCCATCTAGTAGTCCAACAACCTGCCCCACAGAGTGACCATCAATTGCTTCTGGGCATCTCAGGCAGAAGGCAAAGGCAAAACCTTCACCTGCTCTCATCTCCCTGCCAATGGCCTTTAGCGGCATCCTGCCCGTGAAGGCTGAAGATTTAGCTTTGGAAATGCTTTGATTTGCCAAAACCTCTAAACATCTTTCCATAGTTTTGCTTTAGTTTCTTTTAGATCACAAGCCACTGCTTAAAACAAATCTGTTACTGTAAGCTCTGGGAGCATCTGCGTGTTTCTGAGGAACACAGTAGTTTACTTTCTTTCTTGAATTCCAGCTTTGTAGTTGTGGTTCAGGTTCATGACCCCTTGGTCCACAGCATGCAAGGGCCTTCTGTCCTCCAGAGCTTCCCCACACTCATATTCATTGTTTCTGTGGCACTGTCTTTCTAACCCTTTTCCATCCCCTTCTCCTTTTCTGTTCAGTCTTTCTCAGCATTAGGGTGTTTTCCAGTAAGTCCTGCCTTCTCATTACCTGGGCGCAATATTTCAGCTTCTGGATTTGTCCTTGCAGTGAGCAGCCAGGTTTGATTTCCTTTAGTATGGACTGATTTGAACTTCTTCCAGTCCAAGGGTCTCTCAAAAGTCTTTGCTAGCACCACAATTCAAATAAGAGAACCTAAGAGGAGCCCTGCTGGATCAGGCCACAGCCCATCTAGTCCAGCATCCTGTCTCACACAGTGACCCACCAGTTGCCCATGGGCATCTCAAGCAGAGACAAGGACAAACCTTCTCCTGCTCTTGAATCCCAGCAGATTGTTAGAGGCATCCTGCCTGTCCCCCCAGCCTGAAAGATGGCTCAGTTCTTTGCGGCTCAGCCTTCTTTATGGTCTACTAGAACAAGTAGCACCTAGAACAAGTAGCACCTAGACTTTGATAAATTTGTTTTGCACTGATGAGCTATTTCTTACCAGTGTGTAGACACTCTGTGTGGCTAGGCCATCTCTGTCTAGAGACGTTTTCGCACGGGGGTGTTTGGAACGCGCGGGAGACAGCTGCGGACACGGCATCCGCATTGCCCGAGCGGGGCTTGCGCTCCGACGTGTCCGCAGCTGTCTTTCTCGCGTTCGAAATGTAGAGCACTTTGAAGTGCTCTACATGCGTTCGAACGCGGACGAGCCGCCCGCAGGCGTTCGGGAGGAGAAGCATTCGCGCCTGCTTCTGTCTCCCGAACAGCTGCGGGCTCGCCTCCGACGCCGGCGCGGCTTCGACAATCAGCTGTTTGACAATCAGCTGATTGCCGATCTGCCTCCGCGGCTGTCTCCGCGCCCCTGGCCGGCCTTTGCCGGCTAAGACAGCTCCCAGCGCCTGTGTGTGAACGGTGAAAGCGCCCGGAGCTGTCTTAAGCTTCCCGCCTGAACGCGTTCCGTTTGGAACGCGTTGCAGTGCGGAAAAGCCTTAGGTATGAGTACAGTTGTTACATCAGCTAAAGCTGGTAATGGGCAGTCCAAGCCATAGAGGTCACTTAGGGTACATACCTGATCCTATATACAGCAATTAAGGTGGTAGAGCTCTTATGCCAAAATCCTTTGAGTGGTTAGTTTGCAGGCAACATTGCAACTGATAGAGGTTTTATTTCATTTAAAAGTAGTTTTATCCTGGGCTTTCAGCTAAAGAATAAAATAATTTAGCATCGTGCTTCCTCATTGAATTCTAAACTCGCTCTTCTCTGCAAGTGTGTGTATTGGACACAACACACGCAGAGTTGTTTTATGTGGGAGCAGAGAAAAGTTCAGGTTGGTTGCATAGATTTGTCACTTGCTTCCAAGCCACCAACTTCGGGTCTTAATATCAGACAGGGCATACCTTGGGATCAGGTAACATAATGCTAGTGTCCATCTGGGGGGGGAAGACAGCATGATGTAGTATCAGAGTTTTTGACACAAGCCAAATGGTGATTATTTTGCAAAGCAGATAGTCAGAACGGCCAAGATTTTTGAAATTGTCACCACAGTTGCGGTGTCCTTATTTATAGATTTTGGCTCCAGCAAGCTTCCTATTTGCTTGGCCTACTTAGTTTAGCTTCTGTTGTTGCCCAGTAGGAACAGGTTGCCTTTTGTTGAAATGGCCTCTTGTACAAAATTCCCGAACAAAAGTGCCTCACATTTACCACATGCAGTTGTACTTGCAAAATTCACATCAGACTGTTTAAAGCATTGTTGCAAACTGGTGGAAATCAAGAAACTGGAGGAATAAGGGTCTTTGTCTGTGTTTTTAAAAATCAGCTGTTTGAAATACACACCCGCATGCCAAGTTGCCTTGGCAAGTCGGAGCCTTTGAAAGTAAGGCAGCTTTGTTCTGAATTCCAAGTGTGAGTGTTAGAAAGCAAGAGGGACACAGAGAACTGATTGTGAAAAAGACTTTTTACATATGTTAATCATGCTTCCTTGTAGGTGGTACCTGGACACTTTTTTCTAGAGTTTATTTATTTATTATTTGTATTTCTATCCCACCCTATACCCGAAGGTCCCAGGGCGGGTAACAACTTTTGAAACAACAAATTACAAATGACTGTGTATTAAAAGCAATAATATACATTAAAACACTTTAAAAGCCCAACATTTCTAACAATATACTCCATATTAAAATAATGGTGTCTGTAGTCTACATTAAAATAAAATACTCCATGTTAAAATAATGGTGTCAGCCAAAGGCCAGGGCAAAGAAGTGTGTCTTCACTGCCTTCCTGAATATAAAAAAAGAAAGGGTGTGACTGTTCCAGAGCCTGGGGGCCATTACTGAGAAGGCCCTCTCTTGGGTGCCCACCAACCTCACGAATGAAGGCAGTGAGACAACCAGGAGGGCCCCACTAGCAGATCTTAAGTCACGGGCAGGTCGGTATGGGAGAAGGCATTCCTTTAGATATTTGGGGCCCAAGTCATTTAGGGCCTTGTAGGTCAAAGTTAGCACCTTGAATTGGGCTCTGTAGTGAATTGGCAGCCAATGCAAGCCTTTTCAAACCGGAGTGATGTGCATTTGGCTAGCTGTTCCCATCTGCACTCTGGCGGCTGCATTTTGTACTAGCTGCAGCTTCCAAACCATCTTCAAGGGCAGCCCCATGTAGAGCGCATTACAGTAGCCCAGTCTAGAGGTTAGGGTTTTCTTTCATGTGAAAGATAAGCAGGTAGTTTTCCTGTGAAAAAAAGGCTAATTGTGATCAGCTTTGTCTTGGCTTTGATAAGTAGTATATATTCAGGAAGGCAGTGAAGACACGCCTCTTTACTCTGGGACATCAGTATGGTGGTCCTAAATGAGGCAGCTGCAAGATGGCTTCACAGATAGGTTGCTGGCAGTTCTATAGGTGATAGGCAATTGGAAAAAAAGTGAGATTGTAGTACTTAGAATGGGCTGCCTAGGTTTTGTAAACATATGGAGAGGAAAACCCACTCCAGCAGTAGTTTACAAGGTTACCACCTGGTGTTGTATCCTGTTTGCCTTTGTGATCTCTACTTTCATTTTAAGCTAAGAACCTAAGAGGAGCCCTGCTGGATCAGGCCACAGCCGATCCAGTCCAGCATCCCATCTCAAACAGTGGCCCACTGATTGCTTATGGGCACCGCAGCAGAAGAGAAGAGCACACCCTTCACCTGCTCTCTAATTCCCCAAATGGCCTTGACAGGGATCCTGTCCGTCTCTCCAGCTAGTAGCCATTCGAATAGATCCCATTTGAATGTGGTAGGATTCTATTTATTTATTCTATTTATTTGTTTACATTTCTATCCCCCCCCCCTGTACCCGAAGGTCTCTAGACGAGTAACAACAGATTAACCAACAGATTAAAAACAAGATACACATTAAAACAAGATACAGATAAAAAACACTTTAAAAATTCAACAAATTTAAAACATTCTCTACGGATGTATTAGTAGAAGTTTGTATGAATATCCGATACGAATGCATACATATCCCGTAACATATCTGCTCTGAAATAATCAAATCCGCCCTGAGTCCACTTTGAATCCCCTCTCAATCCATGTTGAATTCACTCTGGATCCATTACAGATGTGACTGGTGCAGCTGCTTTCCCGCCTTCCGGGTTCACGAATGTTCTGAAGCTTCGTACGAATGTTCCAAAACATTCATGTTTGTACACACATCCAATATTACTAATATTCGTGCACTTCCCCCCTCTAAACCTTTCCCGCACAGTTTTCTGACACAAAATCAATGCTGTGTTCTTTGAAAGCAATTTTTGGCGTGTTAGTTCAGTGAGTTTGGTCCTGCTGCTGGTGGTGTTACTACTGTTTCAGTGTGGCCTCTGATTCTGATATTGGGCTACAACCGCTCCTAAAGTGGATGTTGCTTCTCTTGCAGACTGTGATTCAAAGAAGAAGAGGAAGGAAGCTGAGATCTATCAGGTCCTGAATGGCAGCCCTGTGGACATTGCGGCTCTCAGGCGCATGGCGATCAGCGAAGGGGGGCTCCTGATGGACGAGATTCGTTGCCAGGTGTGGCCAAAGCTGCTTAATGTGAACACAGAGGATCTGCCACCTCCTCCAGGTAAAACTAGCCTGATCTGCTAAGCAAGACTTCAGAAAACATTGGTGATTTTTTTCATCACAGTTTATCAGCCACATTGGTATCCCATGTTCATAAGAAGCTAAGAGGAGCCCTACTAGATCAGGCCACAGCCTGTGAGGTCCAGCATTTTTCCAGCAGTAGCCCTTTCAGAGCAGCCATTTACTTTTCAATCTGGAGCTGCAGGTGTGGCTCCATCCAGCATGCGCACATGGAGGTTGAAACAGCTGGCCACGCATGTGCGGAGGTAATTTTGGAGGGATCTGGGAATTTGGTGGCAGGTGAATTGCCTGGGTTGCATGTCACCACAACATGCAAAGCCAGCGTTGTGGCCAGTGCTGTCTAGGCAGGAAGCAGTAATAGCAGTGAAGCATTATTGCTTCCTGGTGGTATATCTGGCTGCTGCCTGGAAGCAGTTTTTTTAACAGTCTGCCGCTGCTCCTACCTGGTTCTTCAGCTGGCATTCCGGCAGCCACAAGTGATCGGTGGCATATGAATGCATGTGGATGCTGCTGACGGAGCCCATAAGAAGGCTCACAGCTTGGCACAAACAGTGAAGGGCAAGAAGAATTCAGTTTCGCCATTCCCCAGCTGTATCCTTACTGCCTTTAACTAAGCATTTCACTGTATCAGAGATGAAGGTGGTTCCTAATTTCTCAGAAAATACACCACTGCAGCACCTTTTCCTTTTAAGAAACACCAATTTTCCCCCCAGGTTCTGAAAAACCATTTTGAGTCTTCCAGTCCAGGGAGCAAAGTCCTGAGCACCTATTCATCACAAACTGATAGGTGCAATCCCAGTCTTTATGTCTTTATGAGCCAGTTTGGTCTAGTGGTTAGGGAGCCAGGCTCTTATCTGGGCATACCGGGTTTGATTCCACCCTCCTCCACGAAGACAGCTGGGTGATCCTGGGCTAGTCACAGCTCTCTTCTGAGCTCTCCCAGCCCCACCCACCTCACAGGGTGTTCTGTTGTGGGAAGAAGAATAGAAAGGTTTGTTAGCTGCTTTGAGTCCTCTTAAATGGGGGAGAAAAGCAGGGTAGAAAAGGCAGCTTTCTTTTTCTTCTTCTTTACTTCCTCTGTTGTGGTTTTAATGGATTTCTAACATTGTTCTGCCTAGGAACAGAACTCAGAGAAAACAGTAAGGATTACCAGCAGGTCCTGTTGGATGTGAGGCGATCGCTTCGACGTTTTCCTCCAGGTACAACGCTTTTCCTTTTACCTGTTTCTGTATTGCTAAGAGTGTTTCATTTATTTATTTACATTTTTAGCCATCCTTATACTTAAGGGTCTCAGGGTGGATAACAACATTTTAAACCAAACATATTAGCACAATAACAGTATATGTTAAAAGAACAGCGTCTGCAAGTGAGAAGGGAAAGTGTTTCCCCATTTAACCAAAGGCCAGGGCAAAGAGGTGCGTCTTCGCTGCCTTCCTAAATATGTACAATGAAGGTGATAGACACACTTCAGGGGGGAGACTAGTCCATAGCCTAGGGGCCATCACTGACAAGGCCCTCTCCGGGGTGCCCACCTCAGCAACCAGGAGGGCCCTCCACTCCAAATTTTCCGGCATGGGCAGGTCAATATGGGAGTAGACGTTGCTTCAGATATTTGGGGCCCAAGTCATTTAGAGCATAATAAATTAAAGTTTGGAAAGAGCCACAAAATCAGCTTGAACTGAAACGCGCATAAAGTGCTTTTCTTCCATGCAAAGAATGCTTGTGATTTTGCAAGGATGCTGGTTTTTCTGTCAGATCCACTGACCCCTCTTTCAGAATTCCCCAAATTCCCTGACAGAAAGCTAAGCGGGCTGAGCGGGCTTTAAGTATGCAACTGTTTGCAGTTGTTTGGCCTTAGCAACACCCCAGTGGAGCAAAGTAAATGAGCATTTAGGGAGTCTCTGGCTTGCTTTATCTGGGTCAGGGTTGCTGCAGGGCGGAGGTAGTTATGTGTAGGCTCTGAGCTGTTGCTTGCGTCACATGAAGTGAAACAAAAGGTGGATCTCACTGGATTTTCGGCTTGTTGTGCTGAGTCACTTTGCTTACCAGGTCTAGTGGAGAAGAAAAGCATTGGTTTGGTAGCTGAATGTGGGAACAGGTGACACCCCATGTAGTCCAGCATCCTGTTCACACAGTGGCCCTCTTAATTTTTTTCTGGAAATCTCAAACAGAAAGCAAAAAGGGCCCACCTTCACCTGCTCTGGAGTCCTGCAAATGGTGTTTAGAGATATCCTGCCTGACTCTCCAGCTTGGAGGAAGGACATAGGAAGACCTAAGACCCCATTAGGAACCCAGTAGATGTGCAGTTGGTACAGCTCAGTTATGGGGTGTTTTTCCACTGTCACTAGAAGTACCCATTAAGTACCCATTAATGGGTACTTAATGGGTACTTCTAGTGACTGGAAAAACACCCATGTACCTTCCTCACACATTAGGACCCCATTCTGAATGTGTTGTCTGCACAAGCACCATCAAAATCCAGATTTAATGGGGTCTTTGGGCCCTCAAATCCGGATTAACGCAAGGCCCCTTTAATCGTGTCGTCAGTCCAGTCCTGCACCGTGAAGACTGGATCATGGAGCGCACTTCCACATCTATACCAGGGCAGTGGGGCCCTTGGGTGGGCCTAGAGGCCACCATTTGCAGCGGGACGGCTCCAGCTCTGCCCCTCTACACGCGCGCTACGTAGGCCCGCGTGTCCTTCATAGCAGTCTGTGAATCTGAGCGCAATCTTCACCGCAGCTATGTCGGCAGCTCTGAAGCCGTGTCTCTCTGCCACGCCCACTGTAGCCACTGATGGACAGCCATGTGGGCCACTTGCCCTGCACCACCTAATTCTTGCTCAGGCCTAAACGAAGCCTTGGGATGGGTGCTACAGCAGCTGCGCTGCAGCACTGTTTAGCACCCGTTGGCACTGGGTGCTAGACGGCCCGTGCAGACACGTGGAGCCCTCACCACGATGGGGAACTTCAAGGACCAGATTCCACGGGAACTGGATATCAAAGTTCTGGCTCTTCTTAATCCGGATTAAAAGAGGGACGTGCAAAAAGGCCCTATGAGAGCAAAGGTATAACGTGGCGGCAGCTGACCTGACCATTCCCAAACAGCTTTGTCTGGCTGCTGTTCCCTGCTCTCTGCTTGACCCTCGCGGCCCTTCATCCCCTTCTCCTCTTCTCTCCCAGGGATGCCGGATGAGCAGAGAGAGGGGCTTCAGGAAGAGCTGATTGACAGCATTCTGCAGGTGCTGCAGCGCAACCCACAGCTCCACTACTACCAAGGATACCACGATATCGTGGTCACGTTTCTGCTCGTGGTGGGGGAAAGGCTGGCGACGGTCCTGGTGGAGAAGCTTTCAACCCATCACCTCAGGTATGGCCGGCTGTGTGACCTGATGTCTGGGTCCCAGAGCTGAGCAAGAGGGTCGAGGGAGGCCCTTGGGTTCCTTTGCTGGGGCTAATTTACCTGGGGCCTTACATGATGCCTTCCGGGAATTTGGGGACTGGAGTTATAGAGTCTCCGCCAGAATACCACCCTTTAATCTAGTGGTTAGAGTGCCACTCCTCCATCAAGCCAGTTGGGTGACCTTGGGCTAGTCACCAATTTCCTTCTGAGCTGTCACAGCCCCTCCCCTCCCAGGGTATCTGTTATGGAGAGAAGAACAGAAGGTTTGTCAGCCACCTTGAGTCCCACGGTGAGAAGAGCATGGTAGAAAAACCCTACTACTACTACTTTCTCTTATTCTCCCCAGGCCTGTGGTCAAAGTCAGACCACGTAGTGAGCCAGTTTTGTCTTGTGGTTAGAATGCTGTATTCTTATCTGCTAGTCTCCTGGTATGATTCTGCAATCCTTCCTGAAGGCATCTGGGTGACCTTGCGCTAACCACAGCTCTCTTTCTGAGCTTTTACAGCCCCACCTACTTCACAGGGTGTCTGTTGTGCAGAGAAGAACAGATGGTTTGTCAGCCGCTTTGAGTCCAGGTCCTTCTTCCTGGGTGCTAGTGACATTTTCTTATGGCTTGTGGAGTTTGGCAGTTATGGTGTCAAGAATTTTCCCCAGGAATCAGCACTTTGTTCTTTTTTATATCACTTGATGCCGTGGTGTGAGAGGTGGCCAGCCACACAGGGCACTGAGCTCATAAGAACATAAATTTGTGGTGGTTAGAACTAGTGGTTAGGGAGCAGGACTCTTTATCTGGGAGTACTGGGTTTGATTCCGCCCTCCTCCACGAAGCCAGCTGGGTGATCTTGGGTGAGTCACAGCTCTCTTCTGAGCTCTCACAGCCACACCTACCACACAGGGTGTCTGTGGTGGGGAGAACAGAAGGTTTGTTAGTCACTTTGAGTCCCCTTAAATGGGCGAGAAAAGCAGGGTAGAAAAGCCAACTCTTCTTCTAATGTCATCCTTTCTTAAAGCCATTTGGCTAGTTGTTGTCCCCACCTCTTCTGGAAGTAAATTCCATAGACCAGTGACCTTCCGGGTGAAAAAATACTTCCTCTCATGGTCCTAAGTCTCCTGCCCATCAGCCTGATAGTGTGTGGTGTGAGGGAGAAGATAATTTTTCTCAGTCCTCACAGTGTCCGCACAGGAAAAGTCAAGAAAGAAATAGGTGTGCCTGATGTAAACATTAGATCTGGGAACTCTGGAATCCAGAGATTTTTGATGTGGAAGTTTGGGGCTGGTTAAAATTGTGGAGTGTGCAGCCAGTTACAGGGCTGGGCTTGGCAAAGTACTGATCATTTAGTCAATTTAGGGTTAGATTAAGTAGAAGGCAGAAATGCAGTGATAATGGAAGAGGAAAGAAGCCGATCAAAACTTTCTGGGGAAGAGAACATAAGAACATAAGAGAAGCCCTGCTGGATCAGGCCACAGCCCATCTAGTCCAGCATCTTGTCGCACGCAGTGGCCCACCAAATGCTCATGGGCATCTCAAGCAGAGACAAGGACAAACCTTCTCCTGCTCTCGAGTCCCAGCAGATGGCCTTAGAAGCGCCCCAGTTCCTCCCCCCCCCCCGGCACCTGAACGATGCACCCAGGCATTCGTTCTAGTCACCATTGATACATCTGTCATCCATAAATTTGTCTAACCCTACCTTAAAGCCATCCAGACTGGTAGCTGTCACCACCTCTTTCAGCAGCACATTCCATAAGCCGATGACCCTCTGGGTGAAGAAATACTTCCCCCTGTCAGACCTGACTCTCCTACCCATCAGCTTCATAGATGCCCCCTGGTTCTAGCGTTGTGCAATAGAGAAAAGAAATAATCTCTATCCACCTTTTCTATACTGTGCATAATTTTATATACTTCAATCAGGTCCCCTCTTAAACGCCGCCTCTCCAGACTGAAGAAGCCTAGACGTTGTAGCCTGGTTTCCTAAGGGATTTTGTTCCAGACCCTTAATCATTCTGGTTGCCCTTCTCTGCACCTTCTCTAGTTCCACAATATCCTTTTTGAGGTGTGGTGACCAGAATTGTACACAATACTCCAAATGTGGCCTCACCATAGATTTATAAAGGGGCAAAATGACACTTGCTGTCTGGGTTGTTGCAGAAAGCTCAGACCCCATCAGTTTATAGACATAATTTGGATTCTTGGCCCCAATGTGCCAAGATGCTAGCACTGAGAAACGGGAGGTCTGGTCTGATGAGATTTCTTGAAAAAAAAATCATACTATTAAAAAGGAACATTTAGGTCAGTAAGTACTAGCCAAAGCATTGGTGATGGGTTTTTGGCTGTCCAGCTTCCCTCAGAGACATGAAAGGAGGAAGAGGCCACTGCAATTTTGGTGAAGAAATGGTCGCGTTCAGTCAAAATCTCCCATGTTCTAATCTAAGTATGTTGTTGTGTCTCCTGCATTCATGACCCCTTTTTATCTGCAGTCCTTTCAGATATGTTAAGAGCATTCCCCTAGCAGTTTGGTCCAGCGGGTAGGGAGCCAGTCTCTTATCTGGAAAGCCGGGTTTGATTCTACACGCCTCCACAAAGTCAGCTGGGTGACCCTGAGCTAGTCACAGCTCCCTTCTGAGCTCTCACAGCCCTCCCTACCTCACAGGAGGTTCTGTCGTGGGGAGAAGAAGAGAAAGTTTGTTGGCCGCTTTGAGTCCCCTTAAATGGGTGAGAAAAGCGGGGTAG
>MTQE01002217.1:12288601-12301540 GCA_014337955.1 Aspidoscelis marmoratus
GCCGGGCGGCGATGGCGGTGAAGGGCGCCAGACCCGCACCGCCTGGTGCCGCGACGCCAGCGGCCCTGACCCTGCCCCACCCCCGCCCCTGGCCCCGCCCCTGGGGTCGCGGAGGCATTGGGAGCTGCATTGGGGGTCGTGGCATTAGCCACGTTGAGAACCGCTGCTTTAGATATTTGGGAGGGCAAGTCATTTAGGGCCTTGTAAGTCATAACACCTTTAATTGGACTTGGTAGCAATTTGGCAGCCAGTGCGACTTTTAAAACTTCAAGGCTCCCTAAGGCATCTTGAACGTAGTGGCCAGAATTAAAGCTTGTGGGGTGGGGAGAACAGCATATTTATTAGTATGCTCAAGTATTCCTATCCTTCACCCCCCCCCCTCCAAAGGCCCCAAAACTTGATAAAACCTACTTAAAATATAAAATCATAAAAATACTTAAAAATATAACCTTCCCTCCCTGGCAGAAATATGTTTTAACTGGGTGTTCAAAGGCATGTGGAGTTGGCACCTGGCATGCCTCCACTGGGAGGCTGTTCCAAAGTCAAGGGGCCACCACAGAAAATGTCCCCTTCCATGCCAACAACCTTTGCGCCTCTGAGGGTGGCAGAACTACAAGAAGGCGCCTCCCCTTGCCATGTTATTACCTAGGCAGGCCTGCATATCAAAGGCATAAAGGTAACTATGTTCAGAGCTCTGATGCTTTTTCTGGACATCTCAAGAGGTAACTGGTCTCTTTGCCCGCTGTGTGGATTTTTTGCAAGTCTTGTGCTTCAGGATGGTTTCTCCTGCTGCTGCTGCTGCTTCTCTAAGGTTTCCTTCTTCCTAGCCAAGTGGTTCTTTTCTGGCTATTTTGAGCACTGACCTCTTCCTTCCTTTCTCTGTTCCTGCACAGGACGGCCGCTTCCACCTTCAAGGACTTTGAGCTGGCGTCCGCCCAGCAGCGGCCCGACGCCGTCCTCCGGCAGCGCTTCAGAGAGCGGCTCCACGCCGAGGAGCGGGCAAAGCTGCTCTTGGTGGCCAAACCCAGGACCAACCGCTTTGTCAAGCTGGCAGTGATGGGGCTGACGGTGGCCCTCGGGGCGGCGGCGTTGGCAGTGGTGAAGAGCGCGCTAGAATGGGCACCCAAATTCGAACTGCAGATCTTTCCCTGAGAATCGGGGAGAACGTTCTCCATCGGTCGCACCCTGCTTAGCCCGGCAGGCAGGGACAGCTGCGCTTGCAGAAGGCGAGTTGGGTTTGAAGGGATCTGCTCTCTTTCCTGCCCGTTCCTTGTGTCTGCCTTGGGAATACCGGCAGTCCAGTCCCGGTCACGATCCTGTGTTTGCCGGAGAGCTTTTCCCTTTGGAACAAGAGCAGCAGCTGCCTTGACTCCCCCAAGAGAAGACCACAGCCGGGCTACTCGGCTTCCTGCCCAAGGGGTGCCCTGATAACTCGGCAGTTTCCTCTCTCCCAGGAGAGGAAAGAACAAGCGACTTGGTTATTGAAGGACGATGTTCACTAAAATGGCGTGATGTAGCTGAGATACCATTTCAGGTGTGTCCTCCCTTAACCCAGGATTTCAGCCGACTCCTGCTTCTGTTCATTTTCTGCTTTCGAGGCCTGTAGCGAGTTGATTTGCGCCACCCTCCCACCGTTTTGATCAAGCTTTCAGCGGGAACTGGAAGCTTCCGAATACGCTTGGACTTGCCGGGTGTAGCCGTCCCCTTCCCCCCACCCCCCCAGCCACGTTGCACGCACGCACATCTCTTGGCCTGGATCTCAGTAGCAATACTTCCTGCCCGCTGAGGATGGTGTTGCAGCTTAGAAGGGTAGTTTTCAAAACCCAATTCTGGTCCGTCCTTACGGAAGTCTGCAGCAGCCGTTTTAAGTCGGCGGATCAGGATTGTGGTAATTTGTCCTGTTGCAAAATCTGTGAGCAGTTGCGGGACCAAAGTGTTTGGTACAGAAGAAGAAAAGCAGCAGCCACCTCTGTGAAGCCGACAGGAACAGACTTGGCTTTATTACGGATGAAGGATTCTCCCAGAACGTTGACAAGGGTCCCGTCTTCCTCTACCTCTTCCCTCTGCTAAGAAACCCTCTCACAAGTGTCCTTCGCCTACACCACTGATCCTTGCTTCTCCAATGTCAGGCAGCTTCCTCTGTCGGCCAGGAAATGCGTCGCAGGGCACGTTGGCTGCAGCGCTTGACAAAACCAAAGCCAGCAGGAAGCGAAGCCGAGGGAAATGCTGTCCTCAAGCCCCCTCGGCTGTGCCTGGGCAGACGGCCGTTCGGCCAGAACCGGGGCTTCAGGCGTTGCAGTGAACCCTTTCCTACCGCCCACCGCGCCTGGGTAGTTTCCCCTCTGCCCTAAAGGCTGTGCAGACAGTGCCACTCAGAAGGAGCAGCTGCGACTTGGTACCACAGTGCCTGGAGCCCCTGGCAACCGAAGAGAAGCCTGGGAGCATCCATGCTCGCATTTCTCTACGCTGCTATCATGTGTTCAAAATTCCGCTGTGTGTTGGAATTTGCAATCAACGGTCAAAGGTTAGCATGAAAACGAAGGGAACCCTAGATGTCCCACCCCTCTTCTTTATTGTCCCCCGTCTTAGGAAGAAAGACCTGATCCTGATCGCTTTGACTGCACCTGTTCTTCCAAAGAAATCTTCCAGCTGATGCTTTATGTTTCTCGAGTCGTTCCCGTCAGGGACAGCAGAGCAGTTCGACCATACAGGGGACAAGACGGTCTCTGTATCTCCATCACCGCCCCTGGCTGGGTTGCACCAGGAAGCGTCTCTGATGGACATGCTTCTATGAGAGGTATCGGCTGACACTTGTCTCCTCGCTGTCATGAGTTCAGGGATGTGTCCATTAATCATGTTTAGGCCCTGAGGTATCCTAGGAAATACAACCCGGTCATTTACATTTTTTTCTCGGTTCCCGTCCGTGCTAAATCTGGTTAGATCCTCTGACCTAACCAGGACCTTCAGGCCCGTGAAGAACGGAGGCTTCAGAGCAAACATTTTCATGCGCACGGGCTACAAGATTCACTAGAGCTCTTATTTTGTCCAACCAATTGGGGAGGGAAGAGTGTGTAGAGCATAATCTTACTATGAGCACTTTTTGAAAAGCAAAGCTAAACCAGCAAAACTGATTTGTCTGCCTGTTCATCTTTTCCTTTTTGCCTTAGCCTGCCGTGATCTTTCAATGCTTCCCATCCGCTGAAGCGCAAGGAACCCTGTGGGAAGTCAGTCTGAAGGGCAGGGCAGGCAGGAAGCCTGACTCCCTTTGCGGTTAGCAGTTCTCTTCTGGCCATTCAAGGGGAATCGAGTCATTTCCTCTTCCTCTTTGTGCACCACTCGGTAGAACAAACCCGGCTTGACAGATCTAGGAGCCACAGCTTGGCGCGAGCCGCTGTAGAAGTGAAACCTGTACGGCAGCTGACTGCCATTTAACGAGAAAGCAGAATGCCATTCGGGCCCATCTACGTGAGCAGCAAAGTCCAGGAACAAAGGAGGTCTGCCCCTCAATTTTCAGTGCACTTTGGGTTTGAATGTTCTTCGCTGTAGAACAAAATCCCCCACACTTGGAGATCAGGAGGATGTGGCCACAGCATGTTTATTTTTGTGTTTGTACAAAGGATTCAGCCACCTGCGGCCTGGGCCAACATTAGTCTAAGAAGGGACGCCTCTGCCACTGGAGGTAGTAAAGCAAACGGAGACCCACAGGTCCAGTGGAAATAGCAGATGCTGTAGCTTTAACATTTGCCCTTGTGTTGGCAGCGTGACTAGGTAAAGCTGTTCTTACAGGAGTAAGCAAACCAGAATAGCATTTAATGTAATGTTGAAGAGAAGAGGAAGCCACAGACCCCTTCATCTGGCCAGAATGACCCTGCTCACTGTTCCTTGGCACTGTTTCATGCAATGCTGCCCATTGTTCTGTCCTTGCGCGTATCCCTAGACTAGGCAAGCTCATTGGCTATGGCATGAATACCTGCCCTCTAGCACCCCACTCACCGTAAGGAGACTAATAGCCAGTCTGTGGCATTGTGCGTCCCTTTTAATGCAACTCTGCCTGGCATCACCTCAGCAACACCTGTCTGGTATGTGAGTCCAGGTATGCGTACAGGAAGGCAGTAACAGCTGCTGAGGAGGGGGCTTCCCGGAGATGCATTTGGGGAGCTGTCTTTGGGGCAGGATCAGAAGGCACACAGATCTAACCATAACGATCATGCAACACTGATGGTGTCAGAACCTGAACCCTGTCACAAAAGGAGCCCTTGGGTACCTGAAGGAAGGAGAACCAGCTGTTCTTTGGGCACAGAAAGGTCTCCGGTTTAGCATTTCTGTATAAAGATTATACATATGTATGTAACATGCAGACTTGTACAGGGCTTGTAATTGTGTAAAAAAAATAAATCGACACTATACCCTCTTACTAAAAGCTTCCCTTTGCAGCGTGTGTGTTTTTTAAAACTTAAATAACCTAAGAAGAGCCCTGCTGGATCAGGCCGCAGCCCATCAAGTCCAGCTTCCTGTTTCATACGGTGGCCCAGCAATTGCTTCTGGGCATCTCAGGCAGAAGACAAGGGGAAAACCTTCACTTGCTTCCAAATCTTTGCAAAGGGCCTAGAGAGGCATCCTGCCTTTCTTCTGAACCTGAAGGTGGTACTTGGGCATCCAGTCTAGCAGCCATTGACACATCTATCGTCCATGAATTGGTCTATGAGAAGACAAGAGAAGTCCTGCTGGATCAGGCCGCAGCCCATCTAGTCTAGCATCCTGTCTCGCACAGCGATCCACCAGTGCTTCTGGACATCTTGAGCAGAAGACAAAGTAAAACCTTTGCCTGCAATCAAATCCCTGCAAATGACCTTGATAGGCTATCCTGCCTGCCTCTCCAATCCGGAGGCCATACCCAGGCATTCCTTCTAGTAACCACTGGTACAGCTCTCCTTGAATTTGACTTTAGCAACATGAGAGGAGCCTGCTGGATCAAGGCAGAATCCATCTCATCCAGCATCCCATCTCACACGGTGGCCCTTCAATTGCTTATGGGCGCTTCAAGCAGGAAACAAAGGTCAACCCTTCACCTGCTCACCACTCCCTGCAGATAGCCTTTTGGAGGCATCTTCCCTGTCCCTCCAGCCTGGAGGATGTACCTGGGCACCCATTCTAGTAGCCATCAATACACCTTCAGCCCATTTAAGAGACAAGCTACACTATGTCAGCTGCACAACGAACATCCAGAGACCTTTTCGCTAGGCCACGTGGGGACGCTTTCCCCATTTATACCTGGGCAGGTAAGGAACGCGTGGGCATGCATTCCTACCTGCCTATGTGTGAAAGGGGAATCCATCCCCATGTGGCCTAGCCCAAAAAGGCCAGCGCAGGGGCAGGACGCCCTTCCCAGGCCTGCCCCCAATTGGGTGCAATTCGACCCAGGGGCGGGCAGCCCTGTCTGGTCCCTTCCCCAGGTTCCTACAGGTTCTAGGGAACCAGATCAGGACCCCTAGGGCTGGCAGGACCCCCCTGGACCCCCACCCCCCGAGCACGGGCCTTACCTGGGGACACACGTGTGCGTGAGGTACTTACCTCATGCTTGCTAGGTCCCAAAATGGTGAGCCTGGCCAGCGGTGCCGTGAGCGGCCAGCAGACGCACGGGCACAGTGTTGCTGGTCTGGCTCGCCATTTCGGGATCTGTCGAGCAGGAGGTAAGTACCTTGTGCGCACAAGGGCGTCCCCATGTAGGCCCGTGCGTGGGTGGGTTCCTGCGGGCCCTAGGGGACCCAAAATGGGCTCCTGGAACCCGGGGAAGGTACACGACCGGCCTGCCCAATTGGGGCTGCCGGAGGAGGGGCCCAGAGCTGTCAGGGAGTGAGTGTGCAAATGCATTCCTTCCAAACAGCTCCAGGGTGCCCTGGAACAGGCGTGCTCTACACCGAGAACGTGCGTAGGCGCCCTTGGACGGGCTGCGGCAGTTCCAAACAGAACCGCCCACACAGCGGAGCGAATGCTCCATTCCAGGGCGTCCTACACGCGGTCCATTTGCCCTTGTGCCAATAGGCCTCTGGAACCCACAGCCACAGGGCCAGCTAAATAAATCAAAGAGGCTCCATTCAATGTTCCTTGTGGTCACTTCTGTGATACACTAACTATGTAATTGGCTCTGGGAACGAGCCTTCACAGAGGGGATTCATGAGGAACCCTGAAATATAGTAAGTTACTCTGCTTCATCCGTCAGCATAAAAAATACAGCAGCCTCTGAACCTATATTTTTATTAAGAAAAAAATCCAAGGCTTCACGACCCCCAGTTCCGTTGCCCCTATGGAAAAGGGGATAGGGTTCCTAGCCCTTCAACAGTTGCAGTGAAATCTGAATCTCTTCTTTTCCATCTGGTCAGCCTGAAATTAATGCAGGAATTTTATTTCTGTAGTGAAGCCGGTCAATAAACCTGGTTCTGGCACACCAGAGAGCGAGGCAAACTGGAACTAGAGGCAAAGCCATCCTGAACGGGATCCTGGAATCCTCTTCTCCTGGCCGATAGCTTTGGAGGATATGCAGAATGTAATGCTTAAGTAGAAGAACAAGGGGGGGGGGGAGAGGCTGTGACCTGGGTGAAAAAAACGGGGTCCCAGGAGAGGGATGGAGGTCCTTTGTGTTCCTCGTAATCTGTGTTGCTGGAGCGGATGGAAGCTTAGCATGTGCAGAGGTTACAGATTTGCCTGTCTCTGTGCCAGTGGGGAAATGTCTCCATGATGACTTCAATAAAAGGCACAAGAGAAGCTGCAAAACGCCGCTCCGTTGAGCCTGATCTTGTGAACCACAGCACAGGCCGGGACGAATTCCAAGTGGGTCACGGTTGCAGATGTGCGCCTCTGTCCAGCATTCTCTTTAGCAGCTCCCCCTTCGCTGCCCCCTGGCAAGCTTGCCTTTAACCTTGCATAAGCCAGACGTTTCTTCTTAATGGCAGTTCTGACAGTTGGGGTGGCAAAGGGCCCCGTTCACCTTGCAGCGGCAGCCCCCGCTGGTGTCCCCAGAGCCCTGGATAGGGCAAAGACAAAAGAGTAAACACAGCATAGGAAGAAGGCAGAATAAGGTTGGGTCGGTGAAGGCAAGCATGCGATTGCATGGGACTTAAAGTGGAGACCAGCTACATCGGGGTGGACAATTTGCCAGAAATAAATCCACTCAGACGTACAGATGCCTGCCAACTTAGGTGGCTCCACTGGGGATTAGAACCTCCGTACCAATGGTCTCTTCTGAAGACTGGGGGCTAGGAAACAGCAACTGAGTTCACATCTTGACCTCCGAGTTGCCCAGGGGGCTCCAAGATTCCCAATAAGAGAACTTAAGAACATGAGGAGCCCTGCTGGATCAGGCCACAGGCCATCTGGTCCAGCATCCCATCTCACGTGGTAGCTCACAAATTGATTCTGGGCATTTCTAGCAGAAGACAAAGGCAAAATCTTCATCTGCTCTTGACTCCTTCCAATGGCCTTTAGAGACATCCGGCTTGTCTCTCCAACCTGGAGGAGGTACCTAAGGCACCCATTCTAGTAGCCATCCATATACCTGTCCTCCATGGATTTGCCTACAGTAAAGTAAGAGGAGCCCTCCAGAGTCAGGCCACAGCCCATCTAATCCAGCATCCCATCTCACACAGCGGCCCACCAATTGCATCCTGCCTGTCTCTCCAGCGTGGAGGCAGCACCTAGGCAGCCATCCTAGCAGCCATTGATACCCTTGTCCTTCATGAATTTATCTAAACCTTTCTTAAAGCTATCCAGGTTGGTTGCCATCACCACCACTTCCCACAGTCAATGGGAAGAAAACAGTCTCCCTGTGCAGATAAAGCCTTGCTAGCTTTGCTAGGACATCTTCAGCTTTGCTCTTGTGTTCAGGGTAGTCAGCACTTAAGTAACAGCATCTTATAATCGGCTTCAGACTTGATTCAATATCTTGGAGCATAAAGAAGAAGAGTTGGCTATTCTACCCTGCTTTTCTCACCCATTTAAGGGGACTCAAAGCGGCTGACAAACTTCTGTTCTTCTCCCCACAACAGAACACCCTGTGAGGTAGGTGTGGCTGTGAGAGCTCAGGAGAGAGCTGTGACTACCCCAAGGTCACCCAGCAGGCTTCATGGAGGAAGAGGAGTTGGCTTTTCTACCCCACTTTTCTCACCCATTTAAGGGGACTCAAAGCGCCTGACAAACCTTGTGTTCTTCCCCCCCCTGTGAGGTGGGCGTGGCTGTGAGAGCTCAGAAGAGAGCCTTGACTAGCCCAAGGTCACCCAGCTGGCTTCATGGGGGAGGGCAGAATCGAACCTGGTATTCCCAGATCAGAGTCCAGCTCCCTAACCACTAGACCAGATTGGCTCATGAGCCCTATCAGAGTCAAAGGGCTAAAATACACACCCAGAATTGTGCTAGTCTGTAAGGCTACCAGTTCACAGAAGGGCCATTCAGCTTTTGGGGCTCAGGCAATACTTACTGCTGGTCCCCAGCGCGGCCCTTTCGTAACCCAGCAGATCTCTGTGTGGCAAACGGTGCAACGGATCCAGTCACAGCCATCTTTCTTCTGGACAATGATGTTGCAGGTTGGACAATACATGGCCTCTCCCTTCTGAACCATGGTCTGAAAGGCCAAAAGAGCTATAAGAACAGGAGATTCTTCCAGGATGGGGGACAGAAGTGCCAGGTGGACCCACCCACCCAGCCCCATCAATAGTACAGGGAGCAGATTAATTGTCTTCAAACTCCTAAAGACACCAGACTTAAGCTTTTCAGGCACCTCAAGAAGGGTGGCTTATTCTGACAATGGGCCACATGTTGAATAGGCAGTAGAAGCCCTGCTGGATGAGGCCACAGCCCATCTGGTCCAGCATCCCGTCTCACACAGTGGCCCGCCAGCTGCTTGTGGGCATCTCAAGTAGAAGACAAGGGGAAAAGCTTCACCTGCTCTCGAATCAAATGGCCTTTCGAGAGTCATCCTGGAGGTGGCACCTAGGCATCCATTCCCATAAACACTGGGATAGGCCTCTGTTTCATGAATTTAAAGCCTCTAGGTTACTTTCCATCACCATCTCCTCTGCTAGCAAATTCCATAAACCAATGACCTGCTGGGTGAAAAAATATTTTCCCTTGTCAGTTCTAACTCTCCTGCCTTATCAGCCTCCAGATGTGTCTGTTCCAGGGGGCAGGTACAGAATGATGGCGGGAGGGCTGCGGTTGGGCCCCCCAGTTCGTATGAAGACCATCACATGCGCATGCACTTAAAAGCAAAGCCCATAGCATGTGGGTGCCTTAATCTCTTGAAAAATGCTCATTAAGGTTCTGCATCAGCGCTGTTCCCCTGGGCCAAATCTCTTAGTTGCAGACACTAATGGACCTACTTAGTCTGGTATCCAGACATCCGCAGAAAGAAAACTCAGCCCAGAGAACTCCAGCAAAGATTTAACTCCAACCCTGAATTGCAAATCTTTGCAACAACTGCAATTCTTAGGGTTGCAGTAACAGTGAGAAGCATCACTGAGGCGCTCAATGATACTTGATTGTCCCCATGGGCTTTTCTCTAAGAGCATTATGGTGCAAGATTATCCCATTTTTTCCTTCCTAGGAGGCCCATCAGGCCAAGAAGCAGTGCACAAGTCCATGATCAGGCCTGAGGCCTATTCGCACTACAGCTGGTAGTGCATGATTAGTGAACTTCTGGGGAACGGCATCTGCACTTAGAACATAAGAACCTCAGAGGAGCCCTGCTGGAACAGGCCACAGCCCATCTAGTCCCTAAGAACCTCAGAGGAGCCCTGTTGGGTCAGGCCATATCCCATCTGGTCCATAAGAACCTCAGAGGAGCCCTGCTGGATCAGGCCACAGCCCATCTGGTCCATAAGAACCTCAGAGGAGCCCTGCTGGATCAGGCCACAGCCCATCTGGTCCATAAGAACCTCAGAGGAGCCCTGCTGGATCAGGCCACAGCCCATCTGGTCCATAAGAACCTCAGAGGAGCCCTGCTGGATCAGGCCACAGTCCATCTAGTCCATGAGGACCTAAGAGGAGCCCTGCTGGATCAGGCCACAGCCCATCTAGTCCATAAGAAACCAGGAGGAGCCCTGCTGGGTCAGGCCACAGCCCATCCAGTCCAGCATCCTGTCTCACACAGTGGCCCACCAATTGCCCACGGGCATCTCAAACAGAGACAAGGGCAAACCTTCTCCTGCTCTCGAGTCCCAGCAAGGTTGGTAGGAGCAACATGGAGGAGGTTGCTACAACCTTCAAGGCGCCCCACCTTCCCAGAAGTTCACTAATTGTTGGTTAGGTGTGGAGCCAACCAACGTTGACCAAAAGCATCTAGGCGGCGGCCATTCGTGCCTCTTCTGGTGCTCCGGGGTCATCTGAGGTGCCGTGCAAGGACGCTGGCACCTCAGACAACCATAGATGCAACTGCGTGTGTGCAGAGCGTCAGTGTCGTCACGGTGACGGCACTGATGCACACGGAGTTGTGGAGGGTGTCAAACCAAAATGGCGGCACCCAGAAGAGGTGAGTGACAGGTGAGTGACTGATTAGGCGGGGCTTAGCCTGTTAGTGATTAGCAAGAGCGCGCACTAACGTTGGGTCACTGCGCTCCTTTCTGGTCCAGCAGACGGGAAGGGAAGTGCAAAAATGCCCCTGGTGAGGATCTATTGGGTCACCTTCTTCATCCCATTCCCAGTAAAACAAATTGAAAGATGTCCCAGCCTCTCCTGAAAAGATAGGGAAGCTTATCCATCCCAGGAGGTAAAGGGTTCTATCACTGAAACAATATGGAGGCCCGTCTTTTCTATTTCCCTCATCTACCCATCAAAATTGATGGTATTGTAAATTAACCCTATTAGCTCTCCAACCCTCCAAAGCAGCAGAGAATAAGGTCAGTGAGTCCTCAGCTGTGACCTTCCAGATGTTTCTGACCTACTCCTGGGGCTGGCAAAGGACACTGGGAGTTGGAGTTCCAGAAGGTCAGAAAGGCCACAGTTGAGCATGCCTGGAATGGACCTTTGCCGCCTTCTCTTGGCAACTCTACGTGTATTTGAACAGGACGTATGTCCTCCTCAGATCTTCTCCTCTTAGGGGAGACAAACCCAGACCTTAGAATCCTACCCAGGGATTTTGGTTCCCAGGCAGAAACTCAGAGGCAGACCTCATAGGTTTGGTCCAAGGCTCATCTGACCATCCCTTAGACCAGTAGACTCCCATGAGTCTGGACATGTTTTTGAACCTGTAGGCCAACCACAGGTAGCCAGGGGGAAATTTGCACTTTGACATCCGTCTTTGGATGACAAAGGGTGAAGTTCCCATGCATGTACTAAGGATACATGACCCATCTCCCCATACGTCCAGAGGATTACTCTAAGTGCAGACTGCCAGTGCACTGGCACCATCACTGGGGGTGTTTTTCCACTGCAGCCCTTAGATCCGGATCTAAGAAGATCCGGGTCTAAGGAATGGGTACATTCCTTAATCCGGATCTAGTAGATCCGGATTAAGGGAAGCACCCAATGTGTTTCCACAGGAGGTGTAGCACCCATTAGCAATGGGTGCTAACACCCCTGCTGTGGAAATAGCTTTGCACCCATGTGGGGAATCCAGATCGACCCCCAAGGGGTCGGTCCGTTACCCCAGATGTTTTGCAGGGCGGGGGGGAAGTCTTTGAAGCCACTTCAAATTGACTTTGAAGCCATTTCGAAGTCATTTCAAAGTCTGTGCAAAATAGCTCCGGAGTGCCTTTGAAGTCTGTGCTGATCTTCCAAGTGAACTTCAAAATGACTTCGGAGTCGTTTCGGAGTCACTTCGGAGTCACTCCGAAGTTCACGCCGAAGATCAGCACAGACTTCAAAGGCACTCCAGAGCTATTTTGCACAGACTTCGAAATGACTTCGAAATGACTTTAAAGTGTCTTCAAAGTGACTTCAAAGTGACTTCGGAGCCTAGGTTTAGGGGAGGGCCCAATGAGTGCATCCCCTCCCCCTAGCCTCCTTTGGACCCCATTGCCTGTTTCCAGTGGAAACAGGCTCCCTTTAATCTGGATTTTCTGGCAGAAGACCCCATTGTAGACCCCATTAATGGGGTCTACAGAAAATCCAGATTAAAGGCCAAAATGTACCCATTAGATCTGGATTTCCCCCACGGCAGTGGAAACAATTGGGTCCCAAATGGGTGCCGTGGTGGAAATGGAATCATCCGGCTCACACCCAAATGGGTCCTAAATGGGTGCAAAAATGGGTACTTTTTGACAGTGGAAAAACACCCAGGGTCAACTATGGCCTGCTGTGCATGCATGCTCATGCGCCAGGTCACGTGACACGCCAGCACACTTGCACTACACGTCAAGTGACCATCCAGCTCCCAGAAGAGGTGCGGAGGTTCCTTGCCAGAGAGTTCACATGTGGAGCACTTAATTGCGCATCACATGTAACCGGCTCCCGGTGGGCCAAGTGCGGAACGGCCCCAGGTCTACGCTGCTGTTACTCTGTGAGCAGGATGCACCAACCGGACCCCCTGCCAACCACCTCAACGTCCTTCCTCACCAGCAACATGGTCGTGGTCTGCTGGGCCGCTTGATCGTTCTGCGCTCGAATTTTGAGATCATCCTGGTATTCTTTGCAGTTCATGTTTTCATGGATAGCCTGAAGACAAGAGACAGTTTGGAGGCAGATTCGCAAAATCAAGGCTGTGATGTTTAACCTGCCTCAGGTAAATTAAGATCTGGAGAGGAGGCCCTCCTGGGTGTCCCACTACCACCCTCAGCAGCAAGCGGGTGGGCACCCGGGAGAGGGCCTTCTCAGTGATGGCCCCTAGGCTATGGAATACACTGCCCCTTGAGGTGCATCAATCACTCTCATTGTATACATTTGGGAAGGCAGTGAAGGCACGCCTCTTTGCCCTGGCCTTCGGTTAAATGGGGATACATTTTCCCTTCCCAC
>MTQE01002217.1:12321039-12332703 GCA_014337955.1 Aspidoscelis marmoratus
TCCTTCCTTCCTTCCTTCCTTCCTTCCTTCCTTCCTTCCTTCCAGCTCTGCAAATTCAGTGCATTTCCACACACAGTTCACATGACGGTTGATCTACACTCTGCTCGTTGTACTCTTTTCGACTCTAATTTCCTTCTTAGAATTGTAGAATGATAAAGTTGGAAGGGACCTCCAGGGTCATCCAGTCCAACCCCCTGCTCAATGCAGGATTTCCTAAACCATCCCAGACAGATGTAGGTTCAGCCTCTGCTTGAAAACCTCCAGCCAAGGAGAACCCACCACCTCCCGTGGCAACCTATTCCATTGACTGATCGCCCTCAATGTCAGGAAGTTTTTCCTAATATCTAATCTGTATTGACTCCCTTAGTTCCATCCCGCTGTTTCTAGTCCTCCCATCTTGGGCAAGTGAGAATAGGGACAAACCCAGGCATGGCTTCCCAGCAGATGCATGGTCCAAACACAACTTCCCGGCAGACGCATGGCCCAAGCATGGCTTCCTGGCAGATGCATGGTCCAAGCATGGCTCCCCAGCAGATGCATGGTCCAAGCATGGCTCCCCAGCAGATGCATGGTCCAAGCATGGCTTACCAGCAGACGCATGGTCCAGGCATGGCTTACCAGCAGACGCATGGTCCAGGCATGGCTTACCAGCAGACGCATAGTCCAAGCATGGCTTCCCAGCAGACGTATGGTTCAGGCATGGCTTACCAGCAGACACATGGTCCAAGCATGGCTTCCCAGCAGATGCATGGCCCAAGCACGGCTCCCCAGCAGATGTCTGGTCTGAGCATGGCTTCCCAGCACATTGCATGGCCCAGACATGGCTTCCTGGTAGATGCATGGCACAAGAATGGCTTCCCAGCACATGCATGACCCAAGCATGGATTCCCAGCAGACGCACGGTCCAGGCATGGCTTCTTAGCAAATTGCAGACTCCCCTGTTTCATACTTTTGCCCAGAAAGCATCAGGAAATCCAGCACAGCTCCAGAACAGTGCAAAAGCTTCTGAGGTGTCACTACTGGCCTAAGTAGCAGAACCATGCGAGATGGGGACAGTGGACTCAGCAGGCTTTGAAGCCTAGAAGTGTCGCAGTTGTGCTGCATAACTGTGGCTAAGCCAGAACGACCTTTCCTATAGCTTTTCATAGACCATCTTGGGTCTGAGGACTCATGAGTGTGTGTGACTGTCTCCATCGGGCAGCCACACCCAAGGGCCATTGAGTCCAGATGTTGGCCAGAGCCTCTTGCCTCTGTAGCCCCAAAGAAGTCCTGGTGGCCCCCAGAAAACACTTCCATATGTTCCAAGCACAGGCTGGGCGTATGGAGAGAAGTTGGGGGCTCCTTTATTATTTATTGATTGGGATCTCTATCCTGCCTGGTACCTGAAGGTCTCACAGTGGGTTAGAACATTAAAAACCAAATGTAAATGCACCTTAGTGGGGAAACTGTTCCAAGGGAGCCATCACTGAGAAGGCCCTATCATGGGTGCCTACCCTTTTTGTTACTGAAAGTGGTGGTACGACCAGGAGGACCTTCCCTATAGATCTTAACGCTGGTAGGCAGGTCAGTATAGAAGAAGGTGCCCTTTAGATATTTGGGCCCCAAGTTCTTTCGTGCTTTACAAGTTTGGTCTAGTGGTTAAGGAGCCAGAATCTTATCTGGGAATATTGGGTTTTATTCCACCCTCCTCCATGAAGCCAGCTGGGTGACTCTGGGCTAGTCACAGGTCTCTTCCTGAGCTCTCACAGCCCCACCCACCTCCCAGGGCGTCTGTGGTGGGGAGAACAGAGGCTTTTTCAGCCGCTTTTGAATGGGTCAGAAAAGCGGGGTGGAAAAGCCAACTCTTCTTCTTCCTCCATGAAGCCAGCTGGGTGACCTTGGGTGAATCACAGCTCTCTTTCTGAGCTCTCACAGCCCCACCCGCCTCACAGGGCGTCTGTTGTGGGGGAGAAGAACAGGAGATTTGTCAGCCACTCTGAGTCCCCTTAAATGGGTGAGAAAAGCAGGGTAGAAAAGCCAAGTCTCCCTCTTCCCCACTTTGAGGCACTGGGCTGGGAAAGCGAATCGGCAGCTTCATCGGGCAGGAGTGGGGAGTCCACGAGCTGCTTCCACCTGTATCCCTTCCGACGTATCTGCCCCCCCCCCCCAATTGCACAGGTATTACAGACCAAGCCTCTTTCCCCCACGGCGACCCTCTCCAAACTTCCTCGCTTCCAGACCGATCCCGGCCCCACCTCCTGAGAAGCGAGAGCCCCCCCGCCCCCCGATCCTGCCTCCTCGGCGCAGCCCTGGGACCCCCCCTCCCCGACCACCACCGCCGTGGAGGGGCCGCGATTTCGGGCCAGCGCGCATCGGATCGCGGCTGCTCGCCTTTATATCCGACGGAGCAAAAGCGCAACGAGAGCGCGCCAGCTTCGGGAAGGGCGCGGGGAAGGAGGAAGCGCCCTCGACTCGCGATCGGGGCGCTCCTCCTGCCTCCGTGCCGCGCGGCTGTTCCAGGGCCCGCGATCCTAAGCAGGCGGGCGGCGCAGCCCGTCTCTTTCTCTGCGCACTGGGCGCCGGACCCAAGGCGTCCCGGGGCGCCTCCTCGCGAGTCGGGCGGCAGGATCGCGGCAGCCTCCTCGCGATTCGCCGGTCCACACGTGCGCTCCCCCCGCTAGCCACTGACCTGGGCTCAGGATGGCGGTTCCGGAGCTCCTGCGCTCGGTGTTGCCGCGGCGAAAGCGAAAGCGAAGCGGGAGGAGGCGCCGCTGCTGCTGCTGTTGCTGCTGTTGCGCCGCGCGCATTGCACAGGAGGCTCCGCCCGCCCCGCCCCGCCCCGCCGCGGGAAGGGCGGCCCCGGCCCTCCCCCGCAGGAGGGGGCAAGGGAATCCCCCGTGACGTCACTGCTCTCTCCCAAATCCCCGCGTTCCCAAGGGCAAGGCGGGCGCGCGCGCGCACGTCTCCAGCCCCGCGACCTTTGCTTGCGGACGAGCGCATTTCCCACGACGATGCTGCTGGCAAATGTTCCGTTCCCAGTCCATATAGCCCCAAAGGTGACTCTCTGTGTGCGGGATATGGATCAAGACCCATGCTTCATTCCAGAACCCACATCTGGAGGAAGCCTCGGTTGCATTTGGAGCACGTGAGATAATGCAAGCCCTGGATCAGCCAGATCGAGGCCCTATGGCCCTGGGTCTCAACCTTCCTAATGCCATGACCCTTTAATGCCGTTCCTCATGTTGTGGCGACCCCCAACCTAACCCTCACCCTCACCCCCAACCATAGAATTAGTTTCGTAACTGTAATTTTGCTCCTGTTACGAATCTTAACGTAAATATCTGAAACACAGGATGTATTTTCGTTGTGACAAACTGAGCGGGATTACAGCATAGTGTTCACATCAGCCACAGCTGGATATGAAAGTGTCATTTTGCCTCCAATGCTGCTGCTTTCTACACAGTAGCTGCTCTCCACTGCATTTGTATGGGGTGTATTTGATGGGGTTGGCGTGATGATGTCGTTGCACCAGGTACTCGTCTGTGGGCACATCTGCATGTGGGCACATCTGCATGGGGGTGGGTGCACATGGAGACGGACAGAGGAGCGCCGTCTCGGTTCCTGTGTGTTTTCCGATGGTCTTAGATGACCCCTGTGTAAGACAAGGGGTTGTGCGACCCACAGGTTGAGAACCACGGCCCTATGGGATCCCATAGCTGCCCTATCAGAAGGATCCACATCCTAGACAAAGCTGTGCTCCCGCTGGTGGGGAGTCTGGTGGGCTCCTTGCACCATCCTGGAACCTTTTCAGACCTTCCCTTCCCTCCAGCACTGGCCCAGAGAACAGAGGATCAGGCTGGAGCCAGCGTTCCCCTTCCGAACGCCTGCACCCTCCCAAAGTCAGCTGGCCCTTCACTAGGGGTGTTTTCACACTTCCCCTCCTGTCTGCTGGACCGGAAAGGAAGAAGAAGAGTTGGCTTTTCTACCCCGCTTTTCTCACCCTTTAAGGGGACTCAAAGTGGCTGACAAACCATCTGTTCTTCTCCCCACAATGGGACACCTTGTGAAGTGGGTGGGGCTGCGAGAGCTCAGCTGTGACTAGCCCAAAGCCACCCAGCTGGCTTCATGGAGGAGGGCGGAATCGAACCCAGTATTCCTCGATAAGAGTCCGGCTCCCTGACCACTAGACCAAACTGGCTCACGTCTGCTGGACAGGAAAGGAGTGGGATAAACCAAGGTTGATGAGCGCTCGCACTTGGGTTGTTGGTCACCCACAATCAAATATTTACCTTACTCAATCCCGGGCCTGGTCATCCTCTGGGTTCTGCCGTGATGTTGCTGACAGTCTGTACATGTCTATGGTTGTGTCTATGGTTGTCTTGAGGAGCCCGTGCGCTTGTGCAGCATCTCACATGAACCCAGAGCTCCCGAAGAGGTGTGGATGGTCACGTCGCTGGACGCTCCAGGTAAGCTGTTGGTTAAGGTGTGGAGCATGGTTTTGTCCACCACACCTAATCAACCATTAGTGAACTTCTGCTGAGGAAGGGCATGCTTGGAGGCTGCAACAGCCTCCTCCATGTGCAATGCTCTTCACCAGAACTTCACTAATCATGCACCACTGGCCGTTGTGCGAACAGACCCTAAGTGCTGAGTAAGTTCAAACAGCACTGAACTCCTGGTGTTCACCTCACCATGGCAACAACTAAGCGCACCACCTGGAAGCATGGAAGCAGCGCATAGGGCGCATGCCAGAGTGTGTTGGTAGCTTCCTAGGTGCTGCTAGTATAGCCACGGAGCAGGTTTTCATGCTCCACCACCATCTGGGCCAGAGAATGGTCCCACAGGCTCAAAGCTGCTTCTGGAATGGACGCTTCTGATGGGAGGGTGATCAGACCTCCCCTTTTGCCTACCTGCAAAAAGGCAAAGGTCCCTGTTTGAGTCACAAGTTAGTCTGGCCTTGTGGCTAAGAGTGTCAGACTCTTATCTGGAGGTCTCCCAGTACAATTCCGCAGGGCTCCTCCACGAAGCCAGCTGAGTGACCTTGGGCTAGTCACAGCTCTTTCTGAGCTCTCCCCCCCCCCACCTGTCTTACAGGGTGTCTGTGGTAGGGAGAGCAGAAGGTTTGTCAGCCACTTTGAGTCCCCTTTAGGGTGAGTAAAGCAGGGTATAAAAGCCAACTACTCAACTTCTCTATTCTTCTTCTTCTTTCCATGGGGATGGATTTTCTGCTTGCGTCACCATTTGCAGGTACTTACCTGGCCCCAATAAAGACCAAGACCTTCTCTGCTGTGGCACCTGATTTATAGGTTGCTCTGTGATTCATATCACAACAAAACCACTCTGCTTCTGCATTGACGGACACCAACAAAAGCGAGTCTGCACGTCTTTTATTTTCCGACAGAAAAATAAACAGATTCACTCTATTTAAAAAGGTCAAAGGTGAGTTTCAGTTTCACCAGCAGGTACAGTATAAAAAAGGCACATGTTTGCGGCGCATGGAAGCCAGAGTCTACAGCGCTCACCATTCCGCTCCCAGAATTCTGTGCTCCTCCTGCTGCGGCTGGAGTGGTTCACCAGCCCCAAGTTGTGGCAAGGGGTAAGACATATTGCAGCAGCTTCCCACCTTCTCTCTTGTGAACAGGAACTTTGCAATGGGACCGTTTTTAATTCTGGGAGTTTTTAAAAAATATGCTACCAGCATCACAGGCACCATTGGTTCTTCTTCTGCAACTATTGCTGTTCAAAGGTATGGAGTGGGGAACAACCTACTTTCCTGAAGGTTAAGCCCCAGCTCACAGCTGAGAGTAAAACTCAGTCTTTCAACTGGAGGAAAGGCGGCAGCAAAATCTTCTCCTGCAGGAAAGTCAAGATAGTCTTAGGATGAAAGGAGGCGGTCAAACAAGGACTGAAGCAACTCCGTGGTGTCGCTGAACCTTGGTAGAGCAAGGCGTCCACTTTGTTTTTCTGCTCCCCCTGCCCTGCTAAGGAACAAACTGTGTCTCCCATGGGGAAGCCAGATGGAAAGGTAGGAGGTAGGAATGCACATAAATGGTTTTGCATTTGGTTCGTATCGAATCGAACATAAGAAAATTTGTGTTCGTTTGAATAGATCCCCTTCGAATGTGGTGGGATTCTATTCGATATCTGATATGCGTCCAATCCATATCCATGCGTATCAGATAGCTGCCCTGAAAGCGTCAAATCTGCCCTGAATCCACTGTGGATCCATTCTCAATCCATAGGCCTATTCACACGATGGCCTCTGGCATGCAATCAGGACAGCTTTGGTGAAGAGCATTCACATGCTCACTAGGCTGCTACAGCCTAGAAATGTCCCTGCCCTCACCAGAGCTGGATTAATTGCGCATGAGGTGTGGAGCATGAAATTGTGTTCCACACCCATCCCACTATAAACAGTAGCCTGGGCTTACCACAAGTGACCATTAGCTCTATTTCTGGTTCGCTGTGTTTGGTGGGTGGGGAACATGGCGTCCACGCAGGCATGGTGGCATTGCCAGGGCTGATCAATCACATAACCATGCCCGGGAGTGGCGATCCATTGTAGAATCATAAGAGGGGCAATAGATCATGAGTTAGCCTGTGATTGAACACACCCCTCTCACAATGGCGGCCGAGGACCATTCTCAATTCAGGCCGGTACTGGATGCTTTGGGGAAGCTTTCCTCCCGGCAAATGCAAATGGTCCCCTGCCCCTGGAGTGTACTGGCCTTAGCACATGATGCACGACCAAGGTAAGGGCGAAAAGGCCTCTAGTCGAAGGTACTCTGGGTCCATTGCAGATGTGACGGCCGCAGCTGCTTCCCCACCTCTCCGGTTCTCAAATGGTCTGAAGCATTCATACAAATACGGACGTCAATGTATGAGTGTCGCCACACTTGAGCCAGTTTGTTCTAGTGGTTAGGGAGCCAAACTCTTATCTGGGTCCTATTCCGCAGTCCTCCATGAAGCCAGCTGTGTGACCCTGGGCTAGTCACAGCTGAGCTCTCACAGCCCCACCTACCTCATAGGGTGTTCTGTTGTGGGGAGAAGAACAGAAGGTTTGTCAGCCACTTTGAGTCCCCTTAAATGGGTGAGAAAAGCGGGGTAGAAAAGCCAACTTCTTCTTCTTCTTGATTCATATATGAATGTCTGAACCTGTACAAATTCATATGAATATCAAATGTTAGGAATACTCATGCATATTCCTAGTAGGGGGCATGGCTGCCATAGATGGCAGTTTCTGCAGCCGTTGCCCTGAGTGGCATGGGTGCCAGGGGGCAGAAACCAATTGACCAGCTCCCTTGTGCGCTGGTTGTGGTACGCATGGGCCAGTGCCCCCCTTGGTTTGGCTGACAGCATTTCCAAAGTCACTATGTGCTGAACTAAGAAGAAGAAGAAGAGTTGGCTTTTCTACCATGCTTTTCTCACCTATTTAAGGGGACTCAAAGCGGCTGACAAAGCTTCTATTCTTCTCCCCACAACAGACACCCTGTGAGGTAGGTGGGGCTGTGAGAGCTCAGAAGAGCGCTGTGGCTAGCCCAAGGTCACCCAGCTGGCTTCATGGGGGAGGGTGGAATCGAACCCGGTGTTCCCAGATAAGAGTCCGGCTCCCTAACCACTAGACCAAACTGGCTCACAAACTAAGCCCAACCTAAGGGCTTAGGGTGCCATTAAAGCAGGAAAATCCTGCTTGAAGGCCAAAATGCCGTCCTTCACGTCCGGGTAGAAACATGGGGCCCCGGGTGCATAGGCAGGGACTTCTGGAAATGCATACTGTGAGGACCAGGAGAAGAGCATCTTCTGCTGCCACAGGGAGGAGCTTAGGATAGTTCAATAATACCACAGCTACCACATTTGAACAGGGACTATCGCTGGTCATTCATTACGGGTCAGGACCATGGAGCGTCATCCTGGCCTGGGTATGATGGGCAGACAAACCCTGGGGTCTCCTATAGCCCAAAGGACCACAGGTTTCCTTCACATCTTTCCAGGGTCTCTGGTTCAAATCAGGGTTCGCTAAAGGAAGTCCAGCATGTGCCAGGAAGGGAAACCATGTGGAGGTCAAAGACAGGTGGGCCTACTGCTGAGCTGACAGACACACCCATTTCACAGAACCGTCCTCTGTTGAGGCCCAGTCCACCCACATCTAGCCAACTCGGCCTGTCAGTCTCACAGGAGCAGGTGAAGGTCAAGGGGGCAGAAGGGGAAAACCTTTGAATGGGGGGGGGCTGCCTGGCCAGGCCTGGCCACCCCAAACCCTGTCAAGTCCTGAGGTAAATTCAAGTCAAGAAAAGCTCAAGGCCCACGAGCCCTCTGAGGGGAGGGCCAGAATTTGAGGCACAGAAGGGGCCACAGTGAGGAGACCAGAGGGCTCCAAGCTCAGGAGGTGGTTGAAGGACACATAAGGGGGGGGCTGCCCTTAGACACCCACTTGAGTTCTTCTCCCCAAGGTTTGCCCCCCACAGTTTTTCAACAAAAGTCAACCGAGTAATATGGCCTTTTCCTTGGCACCAGAGGTAAGGAACGCAAAGTTCTCCCGTAACCACCTGTCCTCCATGATGGACCTTCGAGTCATCCACTGACCTGCCGGCCAGACCACCGAACCTGGAAGTCCGGAACTGGCCAGCAGCCAGGACTCCTCCCTTCACCTCTTCTTAACCCTCTGGCACCATTTCAAAGGCCTCAGCGGGAGAGCGGCAGGCCGCCTGGCTCCAAAGCCGGGATATCAGGCAGGGTTATTTTGAGGTGCTCACGTCTTCATGTGGGAAATTTTGCTGGTGGCAAGAAGAGTCCAGGGGGTACGTTTCTTTGGCACACACAACCGAGCAGCCCAAAGGAACCTCAAGTCCATGCTTGTCTGGTTTGGTTGGCAATAGCACCATCGGCCAAAAGGGTCCCCCTTGGGTCAGTTCTAACAATATGATCCCTTCCCTATGGGGACACAATCGCCCCTTTGGTTTTCTCGGCCACTTTATCTCCATTTCCAGCTCAGCTGTACAATCCTCCCTCTTCTTCCAGGCTATCCTCGGCCTTCCTCTGGCTCTCCACATCTGGCACAAGCTGCTCCAGCCTCTGTTCCCTGGTGGCACGGTTTCCGGACCCTTCCAGGATACCCCCAGGATCCAGCCAGGGGTGTAAGAGGATCCCCTTGGCCGTCAGCCGCTCTGCTGGATCTTTCCGCAGGAGGCAGCGGACGAGGCAGCGGGCCTTCGGGGAGAGGTCCCCGGGGACAGCAAAACACCCGTGGCGAATCTTGCTGAAAAGCGACAGAGGGGTGGTGTCCTGGAAGGGGTAACGGCCCACCAGCAAGGTGTACAGCACCACACCCAGGCTCCAGATATCAGCTGCTCTCCCGGAATAGGACCCCTTGGTGCTGAGGATCTCGGGCCCCACGTAGGCCGGGCAGCCGTGCTTGTCCTTCATGGAGTCGTCGGGGCCGCTCAGAACGTGGGAATCCTCCAAATTCTCCAGCAGCAATCGGGTTCTGCGGAAGAGGGAGAAAATGAAGGCCCTGAGGTCAGTGGCCAAGACCAGGGAAGGAGCAGGCGGGAATGAAAATACCCTGAACTCTGTGGAGAGAATATCCGGATTCTGTCACAGAAGGGAATTTATGTTATGGCATAACATACATTTCCGAGTTTAAATTTATAGCTAATGTATAAGTGGGTGCTGCAAAGCTTTATGGGACCATTGATAAAAAACATTACCTTTTAACCTTAGCCACTGGACTTAAAAACTAATCAGCCTAACAAGTAAAGAAGAAGAAGAAGGGGACTCCAAGCGGCTGACCAACCTTCTGTTCTTCTCCCCACAACAGACACCCTGGGTGCTAGCCTGCCCGCAGTGGAAATGCCAGAGCACCCATGTGGCGAATCTGGATCGACCCACATGGGGCCAGGTTATTGGGGGGACAGGAGTGCAATCTCAATAGACGCTCTGGAGATTCTTCGAAGATTCTCTGGAGCCTTTGACAAAGGTGTGTAGGATTAGCATTGCTCTCGCATGGGGTCCTCTTTGAAGCCTGTGCTATTCTTTGGAGCCGGCTTCAGAGATCATGCACAGGCTTTGGAGCTTTGGGTTTTGGGGCACCACCTCATGGGTGTGCCCCCCTGGAGTCCCCCTAAGCCCCCATTGCCCGATCATGGTGGAAACGTGCTCCTTATAATCCGGATTTGATGCCTGAAGACCCCATTGTAGACCTCTTTAATGGGGTCTACAAGAAATCTGGATTATAGATTCTGAAGGACGCATTTAATCAGGGGTCTGTAGTGGAAACAGGGTCTTCCTGCTCTGAGCCTAATGGGCCCTTAAGGGGTTCCTAATGCGCACTTAATGGGTACTTAGTGCTAATGGAAAAAACCCTCAGATGAAATCTCCAAGTGGAGAGGCTTTGAGTTTTCAGTCAACAAGGAACAACAGGCAACAGAACCGGAAGTTCTGGAAGAAAGACACCCGGGGTGAGTGAAACTGCTCTGATGTTAGCCCCACAAGAAACCAAATCTTTCAGGACAAGGTTGTTCCGGAATCCAAGGGGCCGATGAAATTCCCAGTGGTACAGGGACAGACCAATAGGAGGGAAATCCCAAACAGATCAGTTGTGCAAACACAATCCAAGGTCCCATCCAGACAGAGCACCATGATGGTGTCACTACGCCTTATGCATACGAGGCGAGGTCAGCGTAGCCCCCTTGTCCACAAAAAAGTACTAGAAACTATTGCTGGAAAAGCAGACACTGGTTGTAGGCTTTCATAGAATCATAAAGAGTTGGAAGGGACCTCCAGGTTCATCCAGTCCAGCCCCCTGCTCAATGCAGGATTCCCTAAACCATCCCAGACAGATGGAGGTCCAGCCTCTGCTTGAAGACCTCCAGAGAAGGAGAACCCACCACCTCCTGTGGGAATCTGCTCCATTGACTGATCGCCCTCATTGTCAGGAAGTTTTTCCTAATATCTAACCTGCATTGACTCCCTGGAAGTTTCACCCCATTGTTTCTAGTCCTCCTGTCTTGTGGAAGTGATAATAGGGACGATCCCTCTGCACTGTGCTGGCCCTTCAGAGACTTGAAGACCACAATCATGTCTCCTCTCAACCTTCTTTTCTGCAGGCTAAACGTTCCTAGATCCTTCAACCTTTCCTCATAGGATATGCTTTCTAGACCACTTACCATTTTGGCAGCACTCCTTTGGACTTGCTCTAGTTTGTCAGTGTCTTTTTTGAATTTGGGTGCCCAGAACTGGACACAGGTCTCTCGATGAGGTCCGACCAAGGGACAGTAAAGAGGGATCATTGCTTGTTGTGATCTAGCAATAGCACTTTCCAGCAATAGAGCTTTTTGCTTACCTTCCGGACAGAACCATCATCATAGTTAAATAGACAGCCATGGCACTATCTAGCTAGGAGGCAGTAATTATGGAGGAAGGATTTCCCACATTATCGCCTCCTAGTAGGGGTGTTTTTCCACTGGCAGAAAGTACCCATTTTAGCACCCATTAAGGACCCATTTGGCTGAGAGCCGGATGACCCCATTTCCACCATTAGGGACACATCTGTTTCCACCACAGCTCGGGAAACCCGGATCATATGGGTCATTCAGGACCTATAATATGGATTTCCTGTAGACCCCAGTGGGGTCTACAGCCATCAAATCCAGATTATAGGGAGCCTGTTTCCACTAGGGGTGTTTT
>MTQE01002217.1:12396256-12412286 GCA_014337955.1 Aspidoscelis marmoratus
CCTTTGGTCAGCTGCTCTGGACTCCACTTGGCCTCAGCTGCCTCAGTTTGCGCGTGTGTGTTTTGGCTTATTTTGCAACGTTTTGTATGATGTGCAATTTTTAGAATGTATTTTGATTATAATGTTGTGGTCATTATTTTGCATTTTCTGTTTGTTGCAAACCGCCTGGCACACATGTGAGTTATTAACCGTGAATTTTTTGCGTGGCCTTTTCGGCTTCCTCCACGGCTTAGGCTATCACATATAGTTGGAAAAACGCCCCTCTGAGGCAGCGTAGAGACAGTCCATAGGTGGGATTGTCCACACACCAATCTGGCCCTCCCCGCTCTCATGAACATTCTGGGCCAGAAAAGATGGATTAGAGTTTGGAAGAGAACAGGAGGACCACACAATACTCTCACCAAGGGTTTTTTTAGCTGCACGCTTTCCTGCGTGCAAAGTTAGCCTGGACTTTGGAGACCGAGGTTGAAGACACCTTTCGGCCTCCTCTTTCTCTCCCTCCCAAGCTTTCTCTGAGCATTTTACATTCAGGACCGGCAGCATTGATACACAGTTAAAAGATGCGCCCTTCAGGCAGTTGAGCCAGAATGTTCCTGGGCCATTCTCCCGCCTCTCATGAACAATCTGGGCGAGAAAAGGCGCATTAGAGGTGGAATGAGAACATGAGGGCCACACGGCACCGTTTCTAGGGCACTTTTAAGGTGGTCTCTCTTGTTATGTGTGGATGCCGCCATGGAGAATTTCTGTTCTGCTTTTCTTAGCGTCGCTGTAGTGCCACGCACAGAGGCTGGAAGAAGATGCCCACAGAAAAAGGGGCAACTCATTTATGATGAGTTTTCAGAGCCAGCAATGGAGTTACATTTGCTCCCCTGATGTCTACTTGTGAATGTTGCAGAGGCAGCTGTGAAGCAGCCAGGTGAGCTGGACTTTGAGCCTGATTCAGCAAGGAGATTTTTGTATTCTTCATAAAACTGAGTGTCCCAAAATGAGTACAGCATATGGATCTGATCCGAACAGGGACAACTACCTGTACATCAAGATTCCCACACTATTGTGAAACTCCGCAGTGGATTTCTTTTTCCCAAGACACTTTCCGCATCTTCATTCCAAGACGATGCCTAGAGGTGTGATCACACACACGTAAGGAGATGTCCTCTGGGCAAATCTGAGGTTTTAAGGGCAGACCCCAAACCCCTAAAATTGCCTTACCTCATTCTGAAACCTGGGAATAGGCATCTACTCAGTCACACCGTGGGAACAAATGCTACTGACGAGTGACCAGACACAGCAGGTACATGGCCAACAGTGGTTAGCAACCGTCAACGAAGGTGTTCCCAGCCTTCTAGACGGAGGGCAATGTCTGGGAATGTGGGGTAGGCTTATTTGTTTGAGGTCCGTTTTTTTGTGATGAGTTTTCTAAAAGGGGCGATTGAAAAACGCCCTGTCCGATCGCACTCTAAGGGGCCTGCTGTCTACATGCTGCTTCAGGGTAGCACAGGCCCCAATCCTGCCTACTTCCCAGGACCATTGTGAAGGTGAATCTGGAGAAGAAGTGGAAAACCATGCCTCCTTCCCACCCACCCACCCACCCCGGTGCTTTAATGTAATAGGAGAGCCCATCCACGACAAAGACACCACAGACTGGAACTGCAGACCAAGAACACATTTTATTCCAGGATTACAACCACCATTTCACCATTTCCCGAGCTAGTCACATAACCACACAGATGGATTGACTGCCGTTAACTTCCCCTTTTCTCTACAAGCCTATTTTCTTCCAAGACAACAGTCACAACTACCACAACATTTATCGAGAAGGAAAACCCACAGCACTTCAAGGCGCCATTTTGCAGGTGGAATATCATCATCATCATCACCATCATCATCAACACTGTCCTTATTCATTCATTCATTCTTGTTGCTGCTGTTGGCACCTGCGGGAAAAAACTGTCAAGCATTGGGAGAGGTTTAGAAGAAAACACGTGGAGATATCACCTCCGCCGAGCCCTGCTGGCCACAATCTGTGGAGTTTTGTACCTGAGAAAGAGGTTTGTTTTTTTTTTCTGGTTTTTTATTTTTTTAATATTTATATTTTTATTGTCGTCTTTAACAAATCGCAACCCACACACGCTCACGCCCACGGAAGCAAAATTACAGGCGGCAGGAACGTTAGGGAAAGGTCATTATTCACAGCAGAAGGGGACAGAAGCAGGAAAAAAGCAGGCCCATACATCTCTAATGCACTAACACCGCATACAAGTTTTTCCTTTCCCCCCCCATGTGAATTCACCACTGAGCACCACTTTTTTTTTGTTTTTTAATGCGTTTTCGTTTTCCCTCCCCTTACAAACACCACCGGGCCCACCCCGCTCCCACACCTGTCCCCACCCCAAATCCAATCCTATAAACTGCTCCGAGAGAAAGTCAGGGCGAAAGGAAGCATTGTGACATTTGTGCTTGGAAGTCAGAAGAAGGGAAGGGGAGGGAGCAGGCCGGAGGGATTCGGCCTCCCCGCTGTGGTTGTGGTCAGACCGGGGGTCGGATTGATCCTGCCCGGCTCTGGGTCCTGAGGAAAGTTTTGCCTGATAAGGTTTGTAAACTCTGAGTAGCACTTGAGGCCGGATAGATCCCCATGGGCATGGGGGGAGACAAAAAGAGGCCCTGCGGGCAAGGCGAGAGAACGACCCAGTCCAATATTCGGACCAGGGTCGGAAAAAGGAAAGAGAGAGAGAGAGAAAGAGAGAGATACTGGCATAGACATCAGAAAAGCTGGCATTGCAAAGTTCCTCTGTGCACGTTTGGGCATTGGCTGTGGACAATCGGTGCTGCATTTCTCTGCCCCCCTGCTGCGTGGGTCCCCGCCTCCCCACGCTTCTTAGGCCAGGTTCCTAATACCTGAGGCCTTCCCTGCCCAGGCTGAGGATGATCTAGGTCCCAGAACTTCGCTTCACAGGCAGGGCGTTGCCCTGAGATATGCGACATCGTAATAAAAGACAAGGGTGCCATGGAGCATGTGCAGAGTGTCTCCCCTCCACACAGGGAGTAACCAGAGGCAGTGGCCAAGGATGCTGCCGAGGAGGTGGGCTTCCGGGTCCAAAAGCGTGGGGCTCACAGATGTTTCCCCACATCAACCATTCCTGACCGCTGGGGATATGTATTGGAAGTGAGCATAGCTTCGGCCTGTAACCCAGGGCAGTGACTGGGCTAGGAGAAGCCGCTGGCACAGAGGGAAGAGGGGAAATTTAAGGGGAAAGCGTTCCCTGGTGGAGGAAGAGGAGGCAAAGGGGCGTTTCCCCGCCCGCCCACCTACACTCCATCCCTGGTAACAAGGCTTCTTCCCCAGTGGTGACTGGGACTGAACATCGGTCCAGTACATGCTGTTTGAAGCTGGGGTTCATCTTTGGATTTGGAGAGGCTCTGGGTGGAAATGTTCTGCCATTTTGCAGCCAGAGCTAAGGACTGTGGGGGCCGTCATCCAAAAGAAAACATTTCCAAACTCTGGGATTCCTGGGCAGAGGTGCATGAAGCCAACTTTTCAGTTGCTTGCTGCGCCTCTGCCCTTAGCAAGGGCTCAACGAGAGACGTTATTTCCATGCTGGGAGGAACATCAAACCCCAAAGACTTCAGACTAGGGACGTTCATGAATGGTTTCTTTGGCACTCGATCTGTAACGAACCGAATGTTAGAAAATTAATATTTGTTCGCATGGATCCCCTTTGGATGTGGTAGGATTGTATTCGATACGAATGCATTCATACAAATTCGTACGAATATCCAGTATGAACACATGTGTATCCCGTATGTACCCGATACAAACGGATATGTATACAATGCAAACAAATACGTATCCTATATGCACAGATATATATCTGATACGAACGGATACGTATCTGATACAAACAGATCTGATACAAATGCAGAACTGAAACATTCTATTTATGCTTTTGCTGGTTAACAGCTCAGACAGATCTGCAGGAGATTCAGGAAATTCAGATCTGCAATCCAT
The DNA here is from genome assembly GCA_014337955.1 of Aspidoscelis marmoratus. Classification (NCBI taxonomy): domain Eukaryota; kingdom Metazoa; phylum Chordata; class Lepidosauria; order Squamata; family Teiidae; genus Aspidoscelis; species Aspidoscelis marmoratus. Next base: position 12,400,263 of record MTQE01002217.1, read on the forward strand.
CCAGCGCAGTTTTTTGTTTCTGTTCCTTAAATCCACCTTGCCCAGCGGCAGGAGAGAGGAACCTCTGCAACCCGTCTGGCCTGACGATGTGATCAGATCACCCCTGATCCTCCCAGCTAGAGAATCCTGTCGGCGCACAGCCAGCATGCCGGGTCCCTGTGCCTTTAAAAACTGTGCCGGGGAAGAAATGTTGGCTCATAGAAGCTTCTGCTCCAAGCACTCCCAGATGGACCCCCTTCTGTGTGAATCTTAGAGCAGCCCCTCTGGATTCGGTAACCGGAAGGAGCTACACAAATAGATTTGACAACTGTTCTGCTCGTCCTTGATAACTGGGTTTGGAATGGCACTTTTAACTGTGGCAGACCATCTGCACTGGGCAAAACAGTTTCACCTTCAGATGTCCAGCTGCCGACCAACCCGCTATTTAAGGCATACCGACAAAGGGCCAGTGGAACAGTTGGCAACCCTTTATGCAAATGAAACTTGTCTGTATTTGTAGATGCCTATCTGGTGCAATAGAGGTTCTTTTTCCCAGGTCTGCTGTGTTGCAGGATCTCTATCCAGAGCGAGCAAAGTCCTGCCGCCTTGGCTCTGTGGGATATTCCCAGATTCCGTTAACTACAACCTCCTTCTGTGCTGCAAGGTACTATGGGTATTCAAATGCAAGGCACTCTGGTTAGCCGAACCCTGTTCTTGCTTTGGCAAGGAGCAAAGGCCCTGATCCTGCAATATCCTATGGTGTAACAAAAAAACAAAACACTGGAGGGTTTGTTCCAGAGACAGTCAGAGCTGGAGTGGCTGAACAGATTGTCTCTCTCTGCACGCCTGCGTATCTAGGCATGCAGCAGAGTTTCTAAGATTAGCAAATATAATTAGCAAAATCACAGCAGCTAAAATAAAACAGGAATGGAGAGGGGTCTTTAAAAAAATTAAAAAGACCCAACCCCCAAAGGCCCTGGCCAGCTGCTTTTGGAGGTGTAGACAAACGAGTGGAGGAGGCCTGACGCTGCCTAAAGGGCAGCACGCAAGATATACAGGACAGTCGTTTTTGACCAGGGGTAACGATGATCCTGAACTACAGTTCCCATCATTCACTCTGCCCGGGGCTTGCATGGAATATCCAAGGTGTTGCAGTTCATGAGCACCTGGAGGTTCACAGGTGTATCACCGGATTTTCAAATGGAGGAGTCCTACCATTAAGACATGAGGAGGGGAAGGCGAGTCAGTCCTGAAGACGAATTTCTATATTGGGTTTGTCCCAGGGAAGCGCAGCCAATGGGAAGTTCTGCTATAAAGGTCCCCTGGTGAAAATGAATGAGAAATCTCTAGTATTTTCACATCCATCTAGGGCCCTTTTTGCACTGAACCTCATTTCTGATTACATCCCAGAATAGGGGCCTTCCTAAGGTGGCCGTGCGGAATTTGCCAAGGGCATGCCAATATGTACGCCAACGTGCCTAGGGTCTTCTGATCTTGAAAACTAAGCTTACAGGTTATGGAACGCCCTGCTTGTATTGCCTTTCCCTGCAACATTCACAGGTCCTGGCTACAAGGCAAACTCCTCAAAGATGGGCCCCAGGACCAGTGGATGAAACTGGGAAACCCAGAAATTCAGAGTTTGGACTTGAGGAAGAATTTCCTGATCCTGTAATCTGTTAAGCAGGGGTACAGCCTGGGGTATGGGGTTGGGGTTGACTAAGCAATTCCTGCAGGAGGGTGGACTAGATGACCTCTATGATTCAGCAATTCCTGCAGCGTGCTGGACCTGGTGGCCTCTAAGATATCCTCTAACTCATAAAGTCTATGGGGATTTCGCTGATACATCCACAGCTACATACTGGACGTCTGTCCCCACTTTTCCTGACTGTTCTAAGCAGGCACCAAAGTCAGGAGGCCTCTCCAGCCCTCTCAAGGACCCCCGCATTGGAAATCGGGCATCAGCATAGTAATGGGACGCTGTCCTGGGACTGCAGTTGGAGAAATGGGACTAGAGAAATGACCCCAAAGACCCCGGAAGAACAAACTGCTGGAGTTCGCAGCACCGGAACGTACCTGCCTACTTCAGACTGGCCCTGGCAGCTCACCTTGCTAGTTCTGTGCATGCATGTCCAGAGTAGGGCAGCTGTTTGCCTTCAAAGCCTCTGTAAACTACAATTCCCGGCATCCTGTTTCCACTGGGGCTGGCACTGAAGTCTGGGAGTTGTGGTTCAGGGACTTCTAGAGGGCTGCAAATTGAGGGACCTTGAACTAGAACCCATGGCACAAGGTCAAAGGTTGTGTGTGTGGGCCACACTCCTCGCCCTTTGGGGTGCTAGTGGAAATTGCTCCTTTTCTGGGGAGTATCTGGAAGAGAATTGATGCAACAACCAGATCTTCAGCCAAAAGCCGCCCATGATTTCAGAACCAAAATCCTAGCTTAGCTGGGGGGTGACTGCGAAGGAAGCAACCGTATGGATTCCAGATGTTCTTGGATTCCAACTCGGCTGCCTCCGCCAGAGAGTCCAACGGTGGCAAAGAATGATGGGAGCTGTAGTCCAGTGAACATCCTCCAGGGCTTTATGCTTCCCCTGTTTCCGGCGGCTTAGGAAATCCTGCAGAAAAAAGCTGAGCTGAAAGAGGAGCACAGCATGATCTCCGTGCCCCCTTTCTGCAGGAAGCAGAAAGCAGCAGGAGGAGGAGAAATCGAGGCAGGTTGGAGGCCCATTCCAGAGGGAGCACAAAACCCCTCTCTTGTCTTGCTCCTCTGCAAGTGGAGAAGCCCAGACAGCCTCTGGGAGGAGCATCTCTGCTGCTGCCTCCATGAAAGCCTGTAGCGGTGGCAGAGATCCCTTCCTTGAGGCTGCTGTGCACAGAGACTGTGAACCCTACCCTACCCTACCCTACGCTGGGCAGGAAAAAGGACATTCGGCTGGCAAATGCGCCCTGCCGTCCCTACAGCATGCACATTCAGTCGCAGGCAGCAATGTCCCCCCCCACACACACACACAAAAGGATCAGAAGGCAGCCAAAGGAGGCTCAGCTACCCAAGTGTCCAGAAGGGGGGGGGGGAATCCATCCCAAAGCCCATTTTGTTACCTTGGCTCGCCACAAGGAACTCGAAACGGCGGTTTGGCGAGAGAGGGCCCAGGGACTCCCAGGGACACCAGCCCCAGCCCTACCCCAAAGCAGCAGGACTGGCGAAGGAGGGGTTTTGGACCTCTCTGTGCCTACTGCTCCCACCAGCACCAGCTAGGATGTGCGGGCCGCCGCTGGCATAGCATAGCTGGGCATGCGGTGGGCAAGATGGAGCAAGGTTAAGCCTACCGTTCCCAGAATTCTTTGCAGGGGCTAAGGACCTGCTGCCGAAGCCCACCTTAAAAGCCACATGCGGGGAATGTGAAGCGAGGCCAGGGGTGGGGTTTCTCTAAAAGAGAACCTCCTGCCGTAAGACTAACTGGGTCAGACTGTCCTGGCTTCCTGGGATCTGTGGCTTGGCATGGGTGGCTCCGTACCCAAGGATCCCTGGAGTTTATTGGGGAGGGAAAGAAAGACTGAAAAATGAAGCCGGCTTCCTGCCGGAACTCGGGGGACACAGCTCAACGCCTCCTCCCTCCTAGAGCCTCCGGCATCTCTCTGTTACGGACCAGACAGGCTCAGCGTCTCGGAGCTTGAAGGATACCCACATCTGTGCCAGAGGGCTGGCTTTTCCTAGTCTCCAAGTGGAAGAGGAAGGACCTGCCATGCCCTTTCTTCAAGGGGAGAGCCTGGAAGGCACCCATCCCCTTCATTCTGACTATCTAGCCCCCTCCCTTGCTTGACTGAGGCGTGCGTTTCACAGCCAGCCGGGTCCCCACGCTGCCTGCTCCTGTTCCGTAAACAAGCCCGCACCACCCTTCAGGATGCGTGCCCATGCGCTGGCACAGCTCGGACTGGTCTCCGGTTGCCGCGGTTGGCAGGGGATCCCGGGTGAAGGAGGATCCCAGCCCACAGAGCAAACGACGTCTCTTACCCTCAGCCCTGCCATCCTGCCAACCGAGTCTTGCACACAGCTCTAGCCTGCAGCCGGATGTGACCTTCAGTGAAAGTCACGGCTCCCCGGACCACAGGGGCGAAGCTCAGCCGGTTCCTGGCTGGCCTCGGAGGCAGATCTCCCGGTTCCAGGAGGAGACGTCTTCCTCAGCGTGCAACCTGAGATACGAGCCATTTCTTGGCAACAGTGCCGGCAACAGACCCAGAGAGGCTGGTATATGCCAACCGAGGGAGTGCCAAACTGAATGCCAGCGATATTGCGATAGTTTTTCAGCGTTATAAATGCAGCATGCTTGGGGGGGGGAGGGAGGGAGGGACCTATTGCTTCTGCCTGTGACACAAGCTCTAGAGGGGGGGGGTTCCTTTTTGGAGGAAAAAGCAAAGCCGCTTCTACTCACGAGAGGGCTATGTAGATCTGTGTGTCCGCCACGGATCCACGTGTGAACCACGTGTGCGCAAACTTTGCTCCCGCCCCCCCAGCACACAAGAGCGAATACTCCCCAGCCCAAATTCAGGGACGTGTTTCCCCCGAACATTTGCGACACTCGCGTCTGTGAAATGAGGACCCGGAAGCCCTACCCACACGGGGTGCCAGCTGAGAAGGGTTCCTCAGCATCTACCCATGCGTTTGCCACCCAGCCAGGAATTCCTTCCCGGGGAGGCACATAAAATGGAGCACAGAGGTGCAGGGAGCGGAAGCGAAGGACGGAACAGCTCTGGGCAAGCGCCAAAGCCCAAGGCGAGTGCAGCGGACGATGCCACCTGGAAGCGGGCAGGCGGGCAGAGGCTCGGAAGGTGTGAACAGCAGGACCCAAAGGGAGCCAACGCGAGCAGCAGAGGAACAGGAGAGAGCATGATGTGCAAGAGAAGGCGAGATGTGGTGGGTGGGGGTGGGGGTGGGGGTAGGGAGGCAGGCGCACAGCCATGGCTGGCAGCAGAGCCGGGAAGCAGGCAGCGTCCAAGAGAAGGGCGTCAGAGAGGCCGCCGGACGGAGAGGGTTACAATGCGAAACCTGATCAGACAGTCAAATTTCACGAGCCAAGAAAACACTGCGCCAAGCCGGGAACCTCCGTGGCTCGTGGGGGCGAGAGGTGACGAGACGCCCGGCCCTGTCACGCCGAGCGAGCGAGCGAGCCAGCCCTCGATGCCGGCAAAGTGGGCGTGTGCTGCCTGGGGGGGGATGGGCTGATGAAACAGCTCGCCTTTGAATGCAGACAAGGCAAGAAAATGGAGATACCTGATTCCTGCATGTAAACAGCTGGGTTTCTTTTCCTTTTCCTTTTCTTCTTCTTCTTCATCATCATCATCATCACCATCATCCATCTTTTGATACAACCTGATTGTGGAGAAGTGAGAGTTACCTGGCCGGACTCAGTATGTAAAGACCAAGTCCGAGATGCTGGACATCAGCCAGTCCCCCGCGATCATTTCAGTCACCTCCGGGGTGCAATAATCCGGAAACTCAAAGTGAGACGTGGCCCCCAAGGGGAAGAGGTCAAGGTCCTTGTCGAAGACGGACCAGTCCGGCGTCCCACAGAGCGGACTGGGCTGCTGGGCTCGGCTGGGCAGGAAATTCAAGAGCTCTTCCTCCAGCTCTTCGTCCGAAGAGGCGAAGGAAGAAGGAGACCGGGCGGAGGCCGGAGAAGGGATCTCAGAGGACCTCACTTGATCCAAGAAGGGCTTGGCCAAGGCGGACGCTTCGTGGTCTTTCAGCTCGCCGGAGCCGGGCGGCCACCCGCCTTTCTCGCCGCCGGCCGGCAGCATGTGCCAGAACTCCTTGCCGCCAGGTGTTTTGGGGCCGTCGTCGAAGGAGGCTTCCAAAAGCCGGGCTTCCAAGGGGTCTCCATCCAGCTCTGGGGTGGAACGTCCCACCTGGCCAGTGGCGCTGGCCTCCGGCTTGGGGGGCTGCCTTCGGCTGGAAGCCACCCGTCCCAGGACGGAGGGCTTGATCTTGACGGGAACTTTTGGCCGGGACTTGGCGCTGCCCACCTTCCCCTTCTTCCTGGGCCGGTACTTGTAGTCTGGGTAATCGGCCATGTGCTTGAGGCGCAGCCGCTCAGCCTCCTTGACAAAAGGGATCTTCTCCGAGTCCTGCAGGAGCTGCCAACGCCTGCCCAGGCGCTTGGAGATCTCCGCGTTGTGCATGTCCGGCCACTGGTCCATGATCTTCCGCCGCTCGTTCTGGGACCACACCATGAAGGCGTTCATGGGGCGCTTGATGTGCCCGCTGGGGGTCTTGCACCAGCCCGGCTCCCCTTTGGCATCCTTGATCAGCAGGGCATCCTTGGGGCAGACCTCCCGCTTGGCTTCAGTGCCCCGGTTCCGCACATTCCGTTGCTGGACCATGCTGCTGATGCTGCTGAGCCCCCCGCCGTGGCTCCCGGCCCCCGGGATGCTCAGCTCTTGCTTTGCCGCCCTGCCCTGGGCTGAAGCGCCTGGATCCCACCGGCGGCCACGAAGACCCCCGCCCCGGCTAGGGCTGTCTTCTCATCGCGGCCGCCGCCACTACCACCCCCGCCCGGCAGAGGAAGGCGAAGACGCCGCCGGGGGCGAAGGAGCTCTTCTCCCCTCGTCCACGCCCCCCTTTCAACTCGGTCGCCCGAGCAGCTGGCTGGCACACTGTCAGAAGCGGAGGGGGCACCTCGCCGCCGCCGCCGCGGCTCCTCCTGGAGACCCCCGACGAACGGCCTGAGCGCGCACGCCGGGCGAGCGGGCGGGCGGGAGAGAGCGATCGGACCGACGGAGGGGCGGACCGGGGGTGTGTCGGGGATCGCCGCCTCCGGAGGGGCTCCTGGGCCGAAGCGTCGGGTAGGGGGGCGGCAGGCACAGGGGGGCGGGCGCGTGGGTGTCACCTCCAGGCCAAGGAGCGCCTCTCCGGGCAACGCATCGCCCGGCGGCGACGGCCGCTGCTCGGGCGCCGGTCACGCCTCCTGCTGCTGCTGCTGCTGCTTACTGCTGCTGCCGCCGGAGATCGGGAAAGCCCCGAGGGCGAATGAATGGAAGGCAACGGCGGCGAGGTCAGAAGGAAGGCTGCCCCGTGCCCCTCCGGTGCCCTCCACGCCTCTCCTGCGCTCGGCTGCGCGCTGCTCGCCTGCATGCACGGGCTGCTGCTGCTGCCGCCGCCGCTCACGCCCACCTCGACGCTCCCCTCTCGGCTGCTGCCTCCTCCTGCCTCCTCTTATAGCCCATCCTCGCAGACTGCCCCCTCCTCCTCCCCCTCCCCTCCCCCTCCCAGACACACACAGGCGGCCCCTCCCCTCCTCTCCCCTCCCCTCCCGTCTGGGGGCTGCTGCTGCTGCTACTGCTGCTGCTGCTGCACACGCACTGCTTGCCGCCTGCCTGCCGTCGAGAGTAAACACCAAGGTGCTTTTTCTGTCAATGGGAGGCTCCGCCCATCCGGGGACGTCATTGGTTGCGGGGCAGGAATGGAGTATTTGCATCCCCCAATAGGGGCTCACCTTGCCAGAAGTTGCGCGAGGGGAAGGGAGGGGGGGTCACTTGCTGCGCCCCCTTCACAGGGCGTGAAGCCCAGGCTGGCCCCGACGAGACCACTTTGGTCTAGTCGTCAGGGAGCCGGACTCTTTTCTGGGAAGACCGGGTTCGATTCCACGCTCCGCCACGAAGCCAGCTGGGTGACCTTGGGCTAGTCACAGCCCTCTTCTGAGCTCTCACAGCCCCACCCACCTCACAGGGTGTTCTGCTGTGGGGAGAAAAACAGAAGCTTTGTCAGCCACTTTGAGTCCCCTTGAATGGGTGAGAAAAGCAGAGTAGAAGAGCCAACTCTTCTTTCTCCTCCATGAAGCCAGCTGGGTGATCTTGGGCTAGTCACAGCCCTCTTCTGAGCTCTCACAGGGTGTTCTGTTGTGGGGAGAAGAACAGAAGCTTTGTCAGCCGCTTTGGGTCCCCTTAATTGGGTGAGAAAAGCGGGGTAGAAAAGCCAACTCTTTTTTCTTCTAAGGTTTAATCCAGCTTCAGACCACTTCCAAAGTGGGACATCAGCAAAGGGACGGGTGATTTTCTATCCACATTATCTGTCCCGAAGGTGAATCTTCTGGGTTATTTAACAGTGAAAGAAAGCAGCCTGTCGCTTTGCTGACATGTTCTAACACTCCAAAAAAGGACCGAAGCTGGATTAAACATTGGCTGTGGTCACACCTGAGGTTTAATCCAGCTTCTGTCCCCCATCAGAGCGGGAGAAAACATCAGCAAAGTGATCAGTGATTTTCTTCCCACATTATCTGTCCCAAAGGTGAACGGTCTGAGTTATTTAACACCAAAAGAAAGCAGCTTGTCACTTTGGTGTTGGACTTACTACACTCTGAAAATGGACTGAAGCTGGATTAACATGCAGTGTGACCACAGCCTTGTCCCCCTTGCAGCTTAGCCGGGAACCCCCATTACCCCCACCATGCCTTCTTCTTAGGCCTTCCGGTTCTGCGTGCATTCATGCACAGAACTGGAAGGCCTGTTTCGGCCTCCAAAGAGTGCCTGCCTCCCATGTATCCCCATACCTTTTTTGGGGGGGGCGGCGGCTCTGGTGGTATCCTGGGCCTATTTTGGCACTCTCCGGAAGCCCGAAAAACACTTCCGTGACCCCAGAACCGGAAGGCCTATTTCAGCCTCTGGAGAGCACCAAAATAAGCCCTAGGATGCCACCAGAGGCCCTCTGCCTGCCTCCCACATGCCCCCTTATATGCACAGACCCAGAAGTGCCTTAGCAGAAAGTATGGCAGCGAGGAGGAGAAGGAAGGGGGGGGGCAGGAAGGGAGCAGGGAGGTAACATTCATTTCGTGCATGAATACAGTCGGACCCCCGTATCCACTGGGGATACATTCCAGCTCCTATCGTGGTTACTTGAAATCGTGGACAATCGCAAACAGGCCTTCCGGTTCTGGAGTCATGCAACTCCAGAACCAAAAGTGCTTTTCTGGCCTCCGGAAAGCGTTGGAAGAGCCGTGTGACGCTACCGTCCGCCTTCCAAGGACCCCTTACCTTTTGGGACCGGAACCAGTGGTGCCACATACCTATTCCAACGCTCTACGGAGGCTGAAATAAGCCTTTTGGAGGCCAAAATAGGCCTTCCGGTTCTGGGTGCTTTTCCCTTATGGCACCCATGGGGGGTGCAGTGGGGCTGATCCGGTAACCGTGGTTAACTGAAAACGTGGTTTCCAAATCAGTGGATATGGGGGTCCGGCTGTATTCGTCTGAATATTCGCGCATGGATTCGGAGCCCCCCACATTTGTGAGGCTGATATTTGGCCGAAGGTGAATTTTTCCACATTCAGTTCACACCAAATCAAATGTGAAAAATGGCTGTGAGCACCCCTAATTTCAATCTCTCTCCTTACATCGTTCTGGGGTGTTTCATGCATTTCTTTACAGTGTGACCTTATCGCTTGCCCAAAGTATGTAAGGATCTACTAACGCCATTCCCATAGAAGGCAGCCAATTCGAACCCAGGAACAGCACGATGCAGGATAAGGATGATCTGACAGCTACCAGCCAGATGGCTTTAAGGAAATTCATGGAGGACAGGCGTATCAGGGGCTACTAGAATGGATGCCCAGGTAGATCCCCTCCAGGCTGGGGAGTCAGACAGGATGACTCTCAAGTCCATTTGCAGGGAGTCGAGAGCAGGTGAAGGTTTTGCCTTTGTCTTCTGCTTGAGATGCCGAGGAGCAATTGATGGGCCACTGTTTGGGAGAGGATGCTTGACTAGATGGGCTGTGGCATTTTAAGTTGTACACGCTTCTGGCCTTTCGGGCATCAGAATGCCCTGATGTGCTTGCCTTCGCTTCTGCCCGTGTGTGGACATGGCAGGTGTGCACAACACAGCTATGATGAGAGCTCCGTCCAGAAGCTAAGTTGTCTGTCTAAAAATCACTGTTGCTGGAAACCCTGTGACCAGCGTTGATTTTCCAGCAATAGTTTCTAGTGGGTTTTAGGAGGGGGGAAGCAGGGCTATGGGGAGGGGGGGCTGCCTGTGATATGTCAGGGAACCCCACTATAGCAGTGCTGTAATGGTGATCTATTCCCTACCACCACCCTATGGGTGGGGCGAGACCTAGATGGCGGTGTCTTTGGCCTCCACAGGACTCCGGGGGGGGGGAGGAACTGGGGCGCTTCTAAGGCCATCTGCTGGGATTCGAGGGCAGGAGAAGGTTTGTCCTTGTCTCTGCTTGAGATGCCCATGAGCAATTGGTGGGCCACTGTGTGCAACAGGATGCTGGATTAGATGGGCTGTGGCCTGATCCAGCAAGGATCCTCTGAGGTTCTTATGCCTGGGACCCTGGGCACCACCCGCTCACCCACCCAGGGGTTCGTGCCACCCACCAGGCCGACACGCGACCACTTACCTTGTTGGACCCTCTGGTCCGATGTGGTGGTCACGCGGCTGGCCGGGGTGCTATGCCGCTCTGCGCATTGGACCGGAAGTGCGGTAGACCAGCCCCACACTGTCCAACAAGAGGGTTCAACACGGTAAGTGGTTGCATGGCTGTGGGGAGGGCGCGATCCCCCTGGGTGCCGGTGGGCACCTAGGGGGTTTGTGGCAACTGCTAGAGCAGTGCTGTGGGATTTCGGCCTCTTTGGGGCGCAGCTGCCTAGATCTCGGCCATGTGCCTCTCAGTGGACACGCCCACGGACCTCTTACCTGGTCAGCACCGGGGTTCAAACTGGCAAGCTGCGGGTGTGGCTTGCTGGTCCGGTCAGCGGCGTTCCCACCCCCACACCAGCCTTTCTGGGTTAGGCCATGTGGGGACGGATTCCCCATGTCCCCATGGCTCCCTTACCTACCTAGGTGTGAATGGGAAATCCGTCCCCACATGGCCTGGCCGTCCACTGCGAAAAGCCCTCTGGCGAAGGTTTTGCCTTCATCTTCTGCTTGGGACACCCATAAGCAACTGGTGGGCCGCTGCATGAGACAGGCTGTTGTGTAAGATGGGCTGTGGCCTGATCCAGCAAGGCTCCTCTTACATTCTTAAATCACATTAATTTGTTCCCTGCACTGCTAAAGGATAAAATGTTAAGAATAACATTTAGCCCATGTATTTAAAACTGACTAGAAGCTTTTAAAAAACAGTATTATTTCCTTCCAATTGCAACTTGTAGCTTTCCAGGAGGAAGTTTAAAACAAGCAAGCAAAAATTCAAGTATGCATTTTCCCCATTATTTTCTGATCTGTTAATATACATTTCTATTTGTACATCCTTGTGTTGTTTTTATTTCATTTGCTCTCACAAACTGTGAAGGGAAGCAGTTTTCCTTAGTTTTACCCCAAGAGACAGATGAGCAGCCAGTGTGACTGGACTGATTTACTGCACCTACAGTTGTAAAAACTTTTCCACCTAATTTTCTTGCTGTGAACAACTGCAGTAATGCTCCATGCAGAACAAGATTCTACAGTTGTACCAGACCATCAAACACAAAAAAAGCAGCCTATATGCTTCCAATCTGAATTCACGAGGCTGGTAATGACTTTTAAAGCCCTAAATGGCTTGGGACCTCGATACTTGAGGAAACGCCTCCTCTCATACAGATCTACCTGTGGTTTAAGATCTGCTGGAGGGGGGCTCCTCCATGTCCCACCAGTTAGAGATACCTCCTGTGTTGGGACATGGGACAGGGCCTTCTCAGCTGCGGCACCTCACTTATGGAATGCCCTTCTTTTGGCGGCCCGATTAGCGCCAACTCTTCTAACTTTTAGGCTCTTCTAACTTTTAGATTTGGCTCTTTATTAAAGCCTTTGGGCACTAATTCACTCAAGCACTATTTTAATTTTAACTTTTTAACTATGCTGTTTAATATTGTTTAATGGGGTATGTACTTAGTGTTTTGCTGTATATGGGTTTTATTGTAAGCCACCCAGAGATCTTAGGATATGAAGCAGGATATAAGAACATAAGAACATAAGAGAAGACTTGCTGGATCAGGCCACAGCCCATCCAGTCCAGCATCCAGTCGCACCCAGTGGCCCACCAAATGCCCATGGGCATCTCAAGCAGAGACAAGGACAAA
>MTQE01002217.1:12412957-12433100 GCA_014337955.1 Aspidoscelis marmoratus
TTAAAGCACATTTGCCCCTTGGTTGCCCACTCACCCAATGCTAAGAGATCAAATAAATCAAAGGGAAAGCCCATTCCAACGTGAAGCCCCATGGCATCAAAGCTGCTTAAGTAGAATTACTATAAATACCATCCATTCGAAGGTAAAAATGCCTCCGAGGGCATCCCTGCAAAATGCCCATTAAAGCTATCAAGGCAAGGCCTCTACAGCCTCTTAGGCCACATTCACTCCTACGTTTTAATCTAGCTTCAGGCCACTTTTGGAATGAGAGAACACACCAGCAAAAGGATAGGCTGATTTTGCACTACAGCCCTTAGTGCATGCTCTTCTGAGGAAGAGCACCTGCACTTTGAAGAGGCTGTTACAGCCTCCACGTGCCCCCTGCCTTCCCAGAAGTTCCCTAACCATGCACTAGATGTGAAGCACGGAATCGTGCTCTAGTGCTCCGGGGTCGTCTGGGGTGCCACGCAAGCACACTGGCACCTGGGATGACCATAGATGCGACTGCGTGGTGACGGTGCTAATGCGCGGGCAGTCGCAGGCAGTGCCACAACCAAAATGGTGGCACCCTGAACAGGACCGGCCCTGTGCGGAGCGTGAGCTGTAGTCACCTAGCGCCTGCAAGTGCTAGTTAAGGTTGGGTGATTATGCTCCTTTCCCATCCAAAATTGGATTAAAGTGCTTTGGGGAGAAAAACCAACAGGCAGCAGTTGCTTTGCATTTAGCAGTTCTTGGGTTCCAACTCTTTCTGCTGCCAAGCAAAAGGCTGGCAAAACCCTTGCCTGAAAAGATGCAGGAAATGGCTGCCTGGCAGAAGCCCGGGTAAGGGGTGGAGGGTTTCAAGAAGCTCCCTGTTTGACTAGAGTTCCCATGACACTTACCTGTTGTTGCAAAGCATCACGACAGCCGTGTTGCTTAGAGCTGGTGCAGCATGCTAATGGCTACAGTACCAGGCTAGAATGTAGATGTTCCTGGGTTCAGACCTCCGCTTTGCTATGAAAGTCCGTTGGTTTAACGTTGGGGCCTTTCCTGTCTCTCAGCCTAGCCTACCTTACAGGGTTGTTGTGCAGATAAATCGGAGGGGAGGAGAGCAATATACACCACCTTGAGCTCCTTGGAGAAAAGGCAGGATATTAACACTAAGCACCATGGGAGCCATGAGCCCAAGATGGCTGCTGTGGCAAAGCATTGTGGGAACCACAAGCCCAAAATAGCTATTAGAGCAAAGCATCATGGGAGCCATAAGCCTGAAATAGCTATGGAGGCAAAGCACCGTGGGAGCCATGAGCCCAAATCTTTTCCCAGTCTTGGTACACTGTTACTAGATAGGTCTGTAGCACCAACTTGACGAAGGCGTGATCACACCCGCCTGATCTAGGTCATCCCGTTAAGATGGTGAACTGAAGCCATCTTAATCCTGCTCATACCCAATACCTGATAATCAGTTCTCAGATCATCCTCAACTTGGGCTGCTCTGCTCACACCTTTTATGTTACCTCCCTGCGTCTCTTTAGTTCTCCACCCCGATTGATTACATCAACACCACCTGCATTCTGACAGGATAAAGTTCTGTCAATCCACAGTGGCAACAGGGTGTGTTTGGAGTAGTGTAGCGCTTAGGGAAAACTTGGGGGATTGTAAAAACTGGCACTGAACTGGCCAATCAGAGCTGGCGGCGCACGCAGACGCACAACACCACCAGCCAGGCCTGTGACTTCAAACCCGGCGGCAACGAGGTAAGACACATGGGTGCATGTGCGTCCCCGACCGGGTCAGTTCAAGCCTGCAGGAAGCCGGGGAAGGGACGGGACCGGCCTGCCTGCTGCCCCTGGGTGGGAGGCCTGGGAGGAGCGTCCCGCCCCCGCGCCGGCCTATTCAGGCTAGGCCACGTGGGGACGGATTCCCCTTTCTCACCTAGGCAGGAAGGAATGTGTCCCCACGCATTCCTTACCTACCTAGGTGTGAACGGAGAATGTGTCCCCGCATGGCCTAGCCTGCGATCGTTACAGCCATTTGGCTGTAGTGCGAAAAGGCCTCTTGTTTCCCTTGCACATTGCTGAAGGAAAATGGAAAATGGAAGCTACCTTGTCCTTAGAATTGCATCGTTTTTCTCTTGTGGATTCATGCTTTTTAAAAAGTGACGGACAGAGTCTGCAAGCCTGCAATTGGAACAAAGGGAAATTGTGGGGGTGGGGGTGCAGGATGGGAAGGCATTGGGCAAGATACAGAAGGATCTGAGAGGGCACATGTGGGTGGGGGGAGATTCAGAGGAAGGAAGGGAGAGAGATTCAGGAGAGAAGGCCGGAACTACCCGCCCTCTAGCCCGGTTCCCTGCTTACACGTGACAAGTGAAAATGAACTGGCTCCCCGAGACGGCTTGAGTCCTCTGGAAAGGCGGACTCCAGGAAGCTGGCTTGAAGAATCACAGCCCACCCACAAGACCATCCCAGGAAAAAAGTATCCGAGCAATGTGAAGACAAGACACCCAGGGTGTTTCTGCATTGACTGCGGAAACCGGTTTAACGCCCCCTTAACACACATAAAGGACCCTTGTGATCCTTCCACATTGCCGACCTGGTTACAGACCCTTCCAGGAGGGTGCATCCGCATTTCGGCGCGCAAGACCAGTTTTTAAAACCGGTTTTGCTGCCAAAATCCGTCTTAATTGTAAGACTTGAAAAATCAGGTCTTACATCTGTCACTTCCCCCTGGATGTGTGCGGAACCACCATGTTTGGAAGGGTGGAAGCAGGACTGCCTGCTTCCGAAGCCCTTCCTCCGCGCGGCGGGCACCGCCGGAAGCACACAATGACTGGCAGCTGCATGGTCCAGTCCCACAGCTGCGGGGGCGTCGTCGACCAGCATGCGAGCCGGAATACGCTTGGAATGGGTGCTGGTGTGTCCGCACAGCACCCACTCCAATCTGTCCTCCGGAATCCACCCTCCCCGTGTGTGTGCGGACGTGCAGGGGTCCCTCATATCTGTCACTATTTGTCACGGATCTGGGGAAGGACGGATCACTGCAAAGCGGATCTTTTTCAGCGGCAAATGCGGAACGGCCCCCAGAAGCTGTTTTGAACTTCGGATGTGATCATGGCCAAAGTTAGCAATCGCTCGGCCTACTCTGTCCCGACGAGGGGCGCGCACGGATGCAGTTTTTGGCATTCGGCTCAATTCCAATCTAATATCTGAAGATTCAAATCAATTTGAATGTTTAAGATTGGAATGCATTCACATTCGGTTCTATTCCAATACATTTGTATCTATATGTACAAATGTTTGATTCGTATTTGAAGATACGAACGTTGACAACATTTGTATGTGCCTGTACACATCCGTGCGCGTCCCGTTTTTATCCCATATGCATCCTGTTTTCTTCACATATTTATCCATACAAATGCGTACAGACATGAATAAGATGCATAAGATCTTATGCACATACAAATCTCCGAATAATTCGTATGAATGATTCAAAAGATTCGAAATTCGTTCGGACATTTAAATTCAAATGAATAAAAATTAGACTCAAATTTGAATGTATGAATTCGAATGCATTTGATCGAATTTTGAATGTTTCAAAGATCTGTGAACATCCCTAATGCTGACCATTCCTGTCAGGAGGACCATCACGGTCTTTGCAGCTGACATCACAGGTGTAGGGCTCGATTCTGATTGTTGTTCCTATAAAGCTCCCATTCCAACCAAGGCCCTACTTTCAATTGCAATTTCCAAACACTGCTGCACAACTGTTCTCACAATTCCTTCTCATTGTTCACATGGGCCAAGGCTGGTGGGTTTTCTAGTTCCATGCTGTCCTGAGGGCCAGACGCTGGAGCTTTTGATCTACCTTGCTGTCATTGTCACATTGCAAACTCAGAATTTTGGGATGACCCATCTGTTTTCCAACTGCAAAAATGGCATTACTTGGAGCTCACGCCTCATGCTCACCTTTGAATTCTAATACGGCAACTGATGGCTAGCCAAACAGCTATCATACCCTATATTCATACTTCATGCCTTCTAAAGAACTGTTTTAAAAGCTGCAGTCTGTATTCATAACTTTACCCATGCAGATCCCCCAAAGTTCATGCAAAGAACCTCCAAGCCCTCACATTTCTGCAAACTGCACACTTTTGGCCTGTCTGTAGTTTTCATTTCAAGCTTTGTGGAGTGGCCCTCATCTGAGTCTACACTGCCAAACTCTGGTGTGGACGAGGCCTTAATCAGGGTCAAGCAGGTAACTTCAGGATTCCCTTACGCATGCTATTGCAGAAGCATGCTCACCTGCCCACCACAGGTGCATTTCTTCTACATGGGACCTTGATCGGGATCACCAGTAGACTGTGACATTGAGGTTGACTGATGGGCCACCATGACCCATGACTTGCCTTCCCATCTGCTCTTGGAGCTCTAGTCAACTTTGGCTGTTCCCTCCCGCTGCGATCGAATACTTGCCTGATTCGATCGTGGGGCCGATCCTCTTCAGGGCACCGCCATTTTGGCCACAGCACCCTCTGCAACTGCGCGTATGTCAGCACCGTTGCCATGATGATACTGACACTCTGCACACACGCAGTTGCGTCTATGGTCGCCTACGCCACCGTGCTTGCGCAGCACCTCAGATGACCCCAGAGCATTGGATGCGGTGCAGCCTGGACACTCCAGGTAAGTTTTTAGTTAACATTGGCTAACAATTAGAGGAAGAAGAAGAGTTGGCTTTTCTAGCCCGCTTTTCTCACCCATTTAAGGGGACTCAAAGCGGCTGACGAAGCTTTTCTATTCTTCTCCCCACAACACACACCCTGTGAAGTGGGTGGGGCTGTGAGAGCTCAGAAGAGAGCTGTGGCTTGCCCAAGGTCACCCAGCTGGCTCCATGGGAATCGAACCTGGTATTCCCAGATAAGAGTCCAGCTCCCTAACCGCTACACCAAACTGGCTCACTAGTGAACTTCTGCGGCAGCAGGGTGCACTTGGAGGCCATAGCAGCCTACTCCACGCGTGTATGCTCTTCCCTAGAGGTGCACTAATTGTGCACTAGAGGCTGTAGTGCAAAAAGGTCTCAGCTTTGGGTTTTCCAGCAATAGTTTTTAGTGCATTTTTGGGGGGAGAGTGGAGCTGTGGTAGGGCTACCTCAGATATGTGAGGCAATCCCACTATACCAGTGCCATAAAGGTCTTACCTCCATCTGGATGAAGCCGTATTTATTATTAACCCACACATACCAAGTCCCACCTTCTCTCATGTTTCCTGCTGTCTTCAAATGAAAGAAGTGGATTCTGCTGTGCCCTAAAAGGGTCTCCGTCCCTCCCTCCTCTTTTACTTCCCTTCTATTCTGCATAGCCCTCGATACCTTGCATTCCACGTCCTTCAGCCGTTCTCACGGAAGGCTCGGCTGATTTGCCTCCATTTTGGCTCCTGTTATCTCCAGCAATGGCGACTCTCTAGGTTTCCTCACCTGATGGCTGCTATAGCTCCATCACGTTGCCTCCTGGACAACTTCTTCCCCACCCACTGAAGAACCATCACAGCCAGTAGCCATGAGCAGTTGGAGAACCTGCCCTGTATTAGAACTTGGGTTTCTTCTTGTTGGTTGGTTATCCCTTGTTCCCGCCCTTGGCAGAGAGGTTAAGGAGGGAGGGCACAAAGGGGGTGTCGCCTCCCCCTCCTCACTTTCACCCTATCCTCCTTAACCCTCGAGAGGCCCAAGTTATTTAGAATGGGTGCCTAAGTACCACTTGAGGCCAGGGAGACAGGCAGGAGGCCTCTAAAGGCCATTTGCTCAGATTCAAGAGCTGGTGATGGTTTCACCCTCATCCGTTTGAGATGCCCATGGGCAATTGGTGGGCCATTGTGGGCGTGTCCTCATGCACACTTTGGTCCGAATCAAAAGGGTGTTTGGGAAAAAACTGTTCTTGGCACGGTTTGGTGTCTCAGCACCCATTGCTTTGTGAGCTGAGCCTGCGCATGGGGACGGCCCCGGGCTCTTTGGGGGAGATTGGTACTCGCGCCATCAGGAGGTGGGGTTTCATGTCCTGTGCTTACCGTTTCTGCCCTGTGCATTGGAGATCACAACTGCTGAGATTTTTTGGGAGTAAATGGTGTTAAAGCCGAATGATGAAGGGGTCGAATGGCCTTCGCTGCCCCACGAGACTCTTTTATACAGGTATTCCACCACCCTTCCCCAATCGCCAAGGCAGGCAGGATAATGGCTTGATTTGTCTCCCTTCCGCTTGCCAGGTGTTCTCGCGGTTCACGGGTGGAGCAGAGGTGTGCAAAACTGCTCAACTGCTGCCAAACCTCGTTTTAATTCAGCTCCAGTCCACTTTCAGAATGGAAGAACCAATCAGCAAAGTGAACAGTAATTTTCTTTTGACATTATTTAATCCAGAGGTGGATCTCCTGAGTCAGATAATGCTAGAAGAAGAACAGAGTTGGCTTTTCTACCCCACTTTTCTCACCCATTTAAAGGAACTCAAAGGGGCTGACAAATCTTCTGTTCTTCTCCCCACACCAGACACCCTTTGAGGTAGGTGGGGTTGTGAGAGCTCAGAAGAGAGCTGTGACTAGCCCAAGGTCACCCAGCTGGCTTTGTGGGGGAGTGCGGAATCAAACCTGGTATTCTCAGATAAGTATCTGGCTCCCTAACCACACTAGACCAAACTGGAAGAAATCAGCTTGTTGCTTTGCTGATGTGTTCTCACATTGTGAAAGTGGTCTGAAGCTGGATTAAAACTTAGATGTGAACGCAGCCTTTAACACAGATTACTGAATTCATAGTGCTGCGTTCACACCAAAGTTTTAATCTCGCTTCAGTCCACTTTCAGAGTGGAAGAACATAAAAGCAAAATGATTGATCATTTTCCTTCTGTGTTTTCTTACTCAAAAAAAAAAAAAAGTGGATTTTCTGAGTTAGATGGAGCCCAAACCAAACAGCTTGCCATTTTGCCAATGCATTACCTCACTCTGAAAGTGGATTGAAGCTGGATTAAAATGTAGGCCACAATGTGACAGGATAGTTCAGCTAGTCTGTCTTGGAGCAAGGAGGAGGGAAAAGACAGCTTTTTTTATTTTTTATTTTAACCCTCAGCATCTCTTTTATCCATGTGCAGTCTTCCTATCCAGTGCTGTCTTTTTATTTCCATTTTCCCACCTTTTTCGAAAGGCGCTGACAGACGCCGCGATTACTGCGCAAGGAAATGCCGCCTCTGGCCCTGCCAGATGCGTTCCCATTAATCACTCCCAACTTAAAAGAGTTGCCCCCTTCGGTAATTTGTTCCCAGCCAAATCTGCTCGCTGTAGGACTAGCCAAATCTGCAAGCCCGGGAGAGGGAAGGTGCCCGAGTGATGTTGCCTGAGTGACTGGGGGCTTCCTGGGGCAGGTGAGGCCGCCATTGGCTGCTCCGGCGGCTGAGGGCTTCCCAGAGCAGGTGAGCTGCTTATTGGTTGCCTGGGCGACTCGGAGGACGTCTGCTCAGAGGCGTCGCTGATTGGCCGCCAGGCTGAGTGATGGGTTATCCCACTGTCTCCTCCTGTGGAGGCAGTTTCCGTGGCAACAAGAGTAGCAAAGGAGAGATGATTCAGGGGGCTCTAGGCCGCAACTGGCAATAGTGGTGTAGGGGAGAGAGGGAGACGGAAGACCCTCTCAAGGCTGCCGCCCCAGCCTCTGAGCATTGCAGAATTTGCGTGCCCTTTGGGAGGGCTTCCAACCAGATCGGGGCTTTTCCGCCTTTTTTTCTGCTGTTGTTTGTTGTCAATTCTCGCAGTTCAAAATCCTCAAAGTGCTCTAAAGACAAAGCAAAGCAATATTTGCCCCACGAGGGGCATTAAGTCTTTCATAGCTGCCTTAAATAGGATGCTTTCTGAAAGGCAGATGGACAGTTTCTTGTACATTTACTACACAACCAGCAGAGCCCCCCCCCCATAATTTAATGAATTTTAGGAGTTTGATTTTTCCAAAAGTCTGATTACACAGTGTTACCTAAATCTCATGCTTCTCCAGCATGATGACTGTGTTGCCATCAACAGAGCTTATCCCAAAGCACTTGTTCCAAGGGGTGTCTGGGGAACCCAGCCACCATGATGTTCTGGGGGGGGGGTCTTTGTGCAACTGGGCGACCACTGTGGCAACATCCACACATGCCCTGGAACCACACCAAAGTGTTCTGGGTCCACATTCCGACGGGCTCCACAGGGGCATGGACCCTCTGCCTCATCTCCATTCACACTGGTCTTTATTCTGGAATAGATCCTGGAATAGAGGCCTGCTTTTCCACACACTAGTACAGGCTACAACAGGCCCAAAGTGAAGGCTGCCAGAGTCTGTACTGGCATGTGGGCAACAGACTCCTGACATGAGATATAATCCAAAATACGCCCAAGTGCAAACAGGCCCTGTTGAGTGGACACCATGCTCAGAATCCACGTCAAGGAGGTCCTGAAGCCATTTGTGCTGTGGCCTGTAGTGAAGCTCTGGTGAAGAGCATCCGCACGTCGAGTAGGCTGTTCCAGCCTCCAAGAGTGCCCGCCCTCACCAGAAGTTCACCACTCATTGATTAGGCATGGAGCATGAAATCATACTCCACACGTTAACCAACGTTTACCTAACACTTTTCTCAAACATCCGGGCAGTGACCATTTGCTCTTCTTCTGGTGCTCTGGGGTTCTTTGAGGTGCTACCCAAAGTGTGCTGGCACCTTGGACAACCATAGATGTGACTGCACATGTGTAGAGCGTCTATATTGTCAAGGTGACGGCACTAACACATGCGCTGTCACAGTTGCGGAGGGCACCGCAGCCAAAGTGGTGGCACCCAGAGGACGACTGGGCCCCGGATTAAAAAAAATAAGGATTCGATCCTGGGGAGAGGGAATGGCTGAAGTTGGCTAGTGCTCCAAGTGCAAACACTAGTCAACGTTGGTTAATTGCACTCCTTTCCTATCCTGCAAAGAGGAACTTTTTCTTTCCTGGCTTCAGAGCTAAGCCAGGATGAGGGCAAACATCACGCAGATGGCATGGGCTTCTTTGTGCTGCCCCACCCTATTCCTGGCATGATGGGTCAAAAGCATATCCCTCAGTGCATGCCTGTGGCAGGTGTGCTAAAATTGCCTTGTGGATAAAGATTTCTGAACTATCTGTCCAATCCAGTGGAGCACT
This sequence comes from Aspidoscelis marmoratus, assembly GCA_014337955.1. Lineage (NCBI taxonomy): Eukaryota > Metazoa > Chordata > Lepidosauria > Squamata > Teiidae > Aspidoscelis > Aspidoscelis marmoratus. The sequence goes on from MTQE01002217.1 coordinate 12,422,110, forward strand.
TTGTATCTTCTTAGCCACATAGGCCCTGTCCGGACAGGGGCAATATAGCACCATTATGGCACCACCATGGTTTTTTAATTTGTGTCAAAAGCGCTGCATTCAGCAAAACAAGCCATAAAAGGAACAAACATAATATATAACTGAGTTAAAAAACAACTTTCAGATCAATAAAACATAGTGCCAATAAAATAAGAACAAATACAGATAAAAACTATTTTGACCAGAAATGAGCAACAGCAACTGCATTATCTGTGGCAAACCCATCATAGCCCTGTGACTGATTCTTTCCCCTGAGGAACCAGAATGATTTTTTTTTAAGGTTGTGGCATAAAAACACCTTATAAAAAAAAAAGTTTGATATCTATTCTCTCTCCATAAAGAATCATGAAGATTCCAGTTTGGCGCAAATGCAGAGAATAGTATTATTCATAATACGTATGATATTCATGCAGATACGTATGTAATTCGAATGTCTAAATTCAAATGTGAAGACATTTGATTTGAATTTGAATGTCCACATTCGAATGAATTTGATAGGATTTGGAATTTTTAGAATATCTGTGCACATCCTTAGCTTCCACAAAGGCATTTATTGTGCTAGCTGCTGCTGGGGAAGGCAACATCTGCTCCACAGAGGTGTACAGATCTTTCTCTTGGAGCAAAAATCCAAGTCAAGGGATACTTGAACAAGACACCTCTTTAAAGCCGTCTCCCCTGCATTCCTGGGATGTGAGCCAATGCAGTTGTCTACCACATTACCAGTTGCAGTCGCCCCAGAAATGGGCCATTTGGGGCACGCCACACCCACTTTGCAACTTATTTCTGGCCAGGGTTGGGCCATAGCGGGTAACCTGAACTAAAATCAGCTTCTGTAGAACACAATCCAGAAGCTGCCTAGGCGGCCCACCAGCTGCCAATCCTGGCCCGTCCTCCGTCAGCCACACACAGACTGGTGGCCCTTTTAGACCCAAACCCTTATTTGGGCACAAGGGTGCGTAGGCTTCCTCTCTTAGCCTGCATCTTACTTTGCTCCCCTCACATCTGGCTCCGCTGGGCTATTTGCTTGCATGGAAGGCAAAAACACCGTCAATTAGCATGGTAATTACAGGAATTAAAGGAATGCAGAATATATCTGCATGGCAACAAAGTCTGCCAGGCTCCAGGCTTTTTTGCATAATTCAAAGAAAAATGCCCCATCTCCATTAAGTTCCCAAAAGCCAATTCCTCACCTATTTAATACAGCAGTTCAGCATCTCCAAGACTCCCATCACTCAAGAATCTTGTGATCCTCATGTGTCTACTACCGGTAGTACCATCTACAACTTAATATTTAAACCAGGGGGATGTTCACACTTCCTGGCCCATCTGGGGGACAGGGATAGTGAACTTTGCCTGACATCTACTAACATTCACACTCACCCCCACGGGTACAGACACTTACCTGAGTGCGGACATGTGGGGCGATTTTGCACTTCCCTTCCCATCCACTGGACTGGAAAGGGTTGTAATCACCCAACATTAACTAGCGCTCACACCTGCGGGCATAAGGTAACTACAGCCCATGCCCCACGCAATCGGTCACTCACTTGTGACCAATCCTTGGCCCAGTCCTCTTCAGGGCACCGCCTTGTTTGTGGCATCCGCCATGCCTGCAGGTGTGTCAGCACTGTTGCCATGATGACGCTGACGCTCTGTGCATGCGCAGTCACATATATGGTTGTCTGAGGTGCCAGCATGCTTGCGTGGCATCACAGACAAACCCAGAGCACCAGAAAAGGTGTGAATGCTCACTCCTGGATGCACCAGGTAAGCAATTAGTTAAAGGTAGTAAAGGTGTACACTGTAGAGCTTGATTTCGTGCTCCACACCTAGTGCATGATTAGGAACTTCTGGGAAGGCAGGGGGCACTTGGAGTCTGTAACAGCCTCCTCAAGGTGTGGATGCCCTTCTCCATAAGTTCCTTAATCGTGCACTACCAGCTTTCGCCCTGATGGTGGTGCCAGTGCACATGTGCCATCACTGGAATGATGTTGACATGGCACGCATTCACACTCACATTTTGGGTGATCTGATGTGCTCTGGTAACCTCTAGATTGGACTATTGTAATGCGCTCTACATGGGGCTGCCCTTGAAGACTGTCCGGAAGTTGCAGCTAGTGCAAAATGCAGCAGCCAGAGTGCTGACTGGTACAGCTAACTGGACACACATTACGCCAGTCTTAAAAGAATTGCACTGGCTGCCAATTCACTACCGGGCCCAATTCAAGGTGTTAGCTCTGACTTATAAGGCCCTAAATGGTTTGGGCCCCAAATATCTAAAGGAACGCCTTCTCCCGTACCGACCTGCCCGTGCCTTAAGATCTAACGATGAGGCCCTCCTGGTCATCCCGCCACCTTCAGTAGTGAGGTTGGTGGAGAGAGCTTTTTCAGCAGTGGCCCTGAGATTGTGGAATGGCCTCCCCCTCGAGGTGCCCTTTCCTTGTATTTATTTAGGAGGGCTGTAAAGACTTACCTCTTTGCCTTGGCCTTTGGCTGAGGTTCTATTCTCTCATCCCAGTTTGAATGGCCCTTAATGAGTACTTAATGGGTACTTTTAGTGACAGTGGAAAAACACCCAAAGTGGCGGACAAACCTTCTATTCTTCTCCCCACAACAGAACACCCTGTGAGGTAGGTGGGGCTGCCCTGTCCAGCCAACAAGTGGGGACTCTAAGGGGACTCAAAGTGGCTGACAAACCTTCTGTTCTTCTCCCCACAACAGACACCTTGTGAGGTAGGTGGGGCTGTGAGAGCTCAGAAGAGACCTGTAACTAGCCCAAGGTCACCCAGCTGGCTTCATGGAGGAGGGCAGAATCAAACCCTTTATTCCCAGATAAGAGTCTGGCTCCTTAACCACTAGACCAAACCAGACCATACATTCATATATTTTTTTAATTTCCTAGTACAGTGTAGAAGCAGGGTAGAAAAGCCAACTCTTCTTCTTCTTGCTCTTAATGTTTTTAAGGGGATCCCTTCTGGACTGGGCCACAGCCCATCTAGTCCAACATCCTGTCCCACGCAGTGGACCACCAATTGCTTCTGGGCATCTCAAGCTGAAGATGCGGGCAAAACCTTCATCGGAGGCCGATTCGCACTTTGGCCTGTAGTAACAATTAGGCAACATCTGCGGAAGAGCCTCTGCCCCTATAGGAGGTTATTACTGCCTCTAGGTACCACCTGCCTTCCCAGAAGTTGCCTAATTATTGATTTGGTGTGGAGCACAAAATCATGCTCCACAACCTTACCAGCCTTCCCCCGAAGCTTACCTGAAGTCTCCAGCCACTGAGCATTCGCTCTTCTGCTGGATAAGGAGATCTACAGAGCCGCTGCGCATGCGTGCTGGCAGCTCTACTTCCCTCCTAATACAATTGTCACTGTGCAAAGCATCAGTGTCATCACAGCAACAGCACTGACACATGCGCAGTCACGGAGGGCACCACACTCAAGATGGCGGCGCCCTGAAGAGGAGCGGCCCCAGGATCGGTCACAGGTGAGTGACCGATCGCGCGCGGCTTAGGCTGTACATGACTAGTGTTCGCAAGTGTGAGCACTAGTCCATGTTGGGTGACTGCGCTCCTTTCCTGTCCAGCGGATGGGAAGGGAAGTGCGAAATCGCCCTCTCGAATCCCGGCAAACTGCCTTAGAGGCTTCCTGCCTCTCTCCCCAGCCTGGAGGAAGTACCTGGGCATCCATCCTAGTAGCCTTGATACACCTGTTGTCCATAAATTTCTCTAACCCTTCCTTAAAGCCATCCAGGATGGTTGCTGTCACCACCTCTCCTGGCAGCCAATTCCATAGACCGATGACCCTCTGGGTGGAGAAATCCTTCCCCTGGTCTGATCCGACTCTCCTACCCATCAGCTTCTCAGAGTCCCCCCCTGGTTCTAGTGTTGTGCAACAGAGAACAGCATCTTCTATCCACCCTTTCTACACCATGCATGAGTTTATTTTTACATTTTTTTAATGGATGATATTTTGGCCAGGATAGCAAGAAAGATACGCTTGGGCCAGTCCTGTGTAAGGACAGAGTATGAGAACGGCTTCCTGTCCAGCCTTTGGTAAGAGTTAAATATAGCCAAGCAAGTAACTGCTCCAACAGTGTCTTTTAAATGCATCAAGCTGCTATCTGATGAGAAACGGGCCCATCTTCCTGCCTTTAACCACAGCGTGACTGATGGGCAGAAATCACGCAGCGGAGACATTTCCAAACATGTTCAAGTGGGAGGGGGTTCTCTGCTAATCAAGCTGTTTTGACAAGGCAGAGCTGCTCCAGAGCTGGTTGGTGGGTTTGCTTGCATTATTTATAGGCAGGTCTATAAGCAGAAGTTCTCTGGGTGGATCAGAGGGTAAAAATAACAAATTAAAAATACAAGCATACAATGGAAATGCAAAAAGGAAAAGGAAACATGCCATAAAAGCAACAAAAGCATTTGGAAAACAGCCCGGAAAAAACAAAAAGCGAAAACTAAAACACAGACGCAGGTAAAACTAACCTATCAGTGGCCGTATGCTGTGACAAAACATGGTCTTTTTGCCTTAGGGTGGGCACATGTCCTTTCCAAAGAAGAAAGGGTCCTTTGTGTTTGTGGGAGCAAGCCAGGAAGAGATCCTATGGATTACCATATGTAAATGTTATGCAAATCTTTGTTCTCTTAAGCTCTGCACTGGTTGGAAGCTGGATGCCGGCTTACAGCATGTGGGACGACTGTATTTCTTTTTTCAGATCTAGCTTTATCTGCAGGGCATCCTAGGAAGTGAAAAGAAGATACTAAATTATAAAAGCAGACAAACAGAAGATGTTATTTCGGTGCGCTGAACAAAATTATAGATATAAACCTGTGCACACTTCCATGTATATACATGCATGTGTGGGTTGGATGTGAACAGAGACACTAGTTGCTAAACACATATATGAAACTGGATATTATATAGAGCTAGATCCCTCCAGCTTTTCCTCTGTTCTCCAAGGCCTCCACACCTGTCTCTTTCCTTCTGTTTCCTCACTTTATTGCTGTTGGGAAGCACTCCCAACTGACTGTGTGGGCACCTATATGCAGTTTTCTTGGCAGGGATACATAAGTGGTTTGCCATTCCCTACTCCCAGATAGATACTGGGGGTCAAACCAGCAACTCTCAGCTTTCCAGGCCGTTTGCTCTAGAACTGAGCTACAGGGGCACCCAGACGCCATGGGTTCCTCTCTGCAGTTTTATTGGCAGAGATACAGGAGTGGTTTACCATTGCCCGCATCTGGTGAGAAGCCAGAGATTATTGAACTGGCAAGCCTCTCCTTTCCAGACACAGCACTCCTGTTTTGGCAAACCTCTGTTTTGTACCCTCTTTTTACTTCACGCCTCCAGGCATGTCCAGCAGAGGCTTCTGACCATGCGCAGAGCTAAGCATTACAGGTGCGGTAGCCCTTTGAATGGCTTGTTTTAAAATGGCTTTTACACAACTGATAAAATATGATTCCAGCACACACACACACTCTGATTCATGCAATCCTAGAGGCTTCCAGCAACGTGATTTGGCTTTTGAGGAGCTATTGGCTTAGACTGGTAGACTTCCCCGCCTTCCCGCCCCCCCTTTTTGGAGTGATCTGAATCACTTGCCAGATCACCCCATTCACGTTCTCCCAGAGTGGCGTAAAGCTTCCCTGGTGCAATCCAGATGTGGATTTCTGTAGACTCAGAAATTCGAAGGGTCTCCTGGGATGACCAAAGCACAACCAAACCAAACAAATCCCTAAAGCAGGAAAACCCAAAGTACAAAACCAAAACCAAACAGAAGGGGTTCTGCAAGAGAAATAAAAACCAATAGGGTAAAAGTAAACAAGACAGTGTCTGCCCCTATCACCAATGTGAATGGTAACTTAAAATTCAAAACCATAAAGCAGAAAAGCAATTCTGATTTCTGAAAGGGTAGCAATACCCCACTAATAAATTTTATTCAAAAATATTGAAAATAATATAATAATACTTAAGTAAATATAATGAAGCATAAAATATAAGAGGCCAGACGCATTTCGAGCTCATCTTCTTCAGTGGCCTATATGCACTAAAAATAATAAAATACAGCTCACTTCTGTGACTCTGTAAAGTTTAAAATGATTGTGCTCTTCTGCTGCTAGTTACCTGAGAGCACAATCATTTTAAACTTTACAGCTTTCATTCACATTGACTGTCTGTAGATTTTTGAAAGGAGTAACTGGTACATCTTCATTGCATTTCCTGGATAAATGCACACGGATCTGATAGAGAACATTCCTTGTTCCTTTTGGCCAGACAGCCTTGTCCAAGCAGGTGGGAGTGCCCATCTCTTTCATGGCAAATTTGCGCATCTCTTTGAGAGCAGGAGGCAACCGTTTATGAATGTTTATGGTATATTCTAATGTGACCACCGCCTTGATGGCTGACCGGTGTTTCTTCTTCCCACCACCTTTCTTCAAAGGATCCATCCTGGCCAGGGACAGACCAGAAAGCTTCACTGCACTCTTTCGTGGCCTCCTAGTGGTGCAATGTTTTAAATGCACTATGCTAAAACCCAGGAATCCCTTGTTGCAAATTCCTGCCCTGCCACAGAAGATCACCAGATCCTCCCAGCTATGATGTGGACACTGGATCTGTCCAGACAAGGCACATATAGAACCATTATTGCCCCACTGATTGCAGATTTTCCAGCAATAGCACTTCCAGGCTTGTCATTTACCTTCTGGACAGAGCTGGCCTTCTAGGTCCGTCCAGCACGCATGCATGGAGGCTGAAATGCGCTCATCCGGGAATTTGGTGGTGGCTGAATTGCCCGGATTGTGCATCACAAAAAGGCGTAAAGACAGAAAACAATAACGGTGGGGGAGAAATAACCCTCAAAATTTCTTCCTTCTGCAATATCTGGGCAGATGTAAATACTATAAATACTATAAATAAATAAAATCCCACAGGACTGGAAATTCTAGCCAATGCTTGCCAACTAGTTAACTAGTTAAATAAGGGGCAATTTCACACTCAGCTAACCTTGTTGAGCACTAGTCGACGTTAGCCCACCCCACCCCATGATTGAACACTTACCTCCCATTCAATCATCAGCCTGCCCTCTTCAGGGCACCGCCATCTTGAGTGCGGTGCCCACCGCAACTGTGCGTGCATGAACGCCATTGCCATGACGATGGAGGTGCTCTGCGCAATCACAGTCACGTCAGGAGGTCAGCAGATCTGCTAACGCCCTTGTGTGGCGGCCCCATTGGCGTCCCCATCCCGCCAGAGGTGCGAATACTCACCAGCTGAACGCAAACAAGTGATTGGGGAAGGTTACGTAGCTTGTTGAGCATGATCTTTGTACTCCACAGCTAGTTGGTAATTAGGCAACTTCTGGAGAAGGCAGGGGGCGCTTGGAGTCTGTAACAGCCTGCTCTAAGTGCAGACGCTCTTGCCCAGATGTTGCATAATTAACATAGAATCATAGAGTTGGAATGGAAAGGACCTCTAGGCAGGGTCACTGAGTCCAACCCCCTGCTCAGTGCAGGACTTCCTAAACTGTGGACAGATGTAGGTCCAGCCTCTGCTTGAAGACCTCCAGTGAAGGAGAACCCACTACCTCCTGTGACAACCTATTCCATTGACTGATCCCCCTTACTGTCATGAAGTTTTTCCTATATCTCATCTGTATTGACGCCCTTGAAGTTTCATCCCACTGTTTCTAGTCCTCCATCTTGTGCAAGTGAGAATGGGGACGATCCCTCTGCACTGTGAAGCCCTTTAGATAGTTGAAGACCATGATCAGGTCTCCTCTCAGTCTTCTCCTCTGCAGTCTAAACGTTCCTAGACCCTTCAACCTTTCCTCCTAGGACGTGGTTTCCAGACCACTCACCATCTTGGTAGCCCTCTTTTGGACTTGCTCTAGTTTGCCAATGTCCTTTATGAATTGGGATGCCCAGAACTGGACACAGGACTCTAGATGAGGTCTGATCAAGGTAGAGTAAAGAGGAATAATCACTTCTCATGATCTAGACTCTATGCTCCTCTTGATCCATCCTACAGGCCAAAGTGTGAAAAGGCCAAGATGTTGTCAACCAAAGTGCACCAAGGGTGTAGGGATGCATTTCTTTTCTTTTCAACATTTCACAATTGCTTATTGCAGATACTACGTGTGGCTATTATGTGCGGTTTTTATTTCTATTTTGTATAGAATAACATTTGTTTATTTACGTATTTTCAAAGAAGAGGTTTTGGAGTAGAAACCCCGCCGTTCCGCGCCGTGGTGTCTTGGCTTATGGGCCTTCCAGGGAAAAACACATCTGGAGGGCAAAGGTGTTGTCTTGGCTTATGGGCCTTCCAGGGAAAAACATCTGGAGGGCAAAGGCTGTTCTCTGGCCTGATGTTGTCAAAAGACCCTTGGAAACTCGGCGAAGCAGTAAACGTGGCTTCTGCCAGCCATCTGAGCATGAACAGGGCTGCGGATATCCATGCCTCGTTACTTCCCTTTTGACATTCAGGCAGCCCTTTGGAAGAACATGGAAAGGAGCCGCTGCTCCCATCACATCTCTGACTGCACCTGTCACTTTAAGTTAACTCCTTACTAGCTGAAGTTTGCAGCGCAGCCAGTCTAGGGCTGCTGCTCCCCCCCCCAAATGGAGTTTATGGGAAAGTGTGGGGGGGGGAGGGAGGAGGAGGGGAGGAAGGCAGTAGGCCAGGGTAGAAGACCCAACCTAGGTAGCTCCTAGATGACATCACCTGCAGCCAATCACAGCCTCCCAGCAGGACCCTGGGTCCTGACGCCGTCCGCCACTGGAGAGCTCACTTTGCAGACTGGGACGCAGCCAGTTTCCTGCTGGGAGGCACTGGAGCAAATTGGCTCTCAGGTTCTCTCAGCCAGGAGCAGACCTGGTAGGACAGAGAGGAATGCAGTCCTGTGAGCAGGGACCGTCTGTGGCTGCATCTGTGTTCACAAGGGGTGCAAATAAGTGCTCAGGAACTGTGCATGTGGTGGAGGCCTGGGGGGGGGGTGCTTTTTAAAAACATTTTAAGAGCTTGGGGGTGTTTTAACACACCTTGTTTTGCCGGCTCCCAATGGGGCAGCAGCCTCAGTTGCTTCTTGCAGCCAACGCATGGAAGAATTTTACTGTGCAGAACCATGCGCCCTTATGCATGCTCGGTCGTCTTCACACCGCTTGCGCTCCAGTTGGCATCGGTTCCATCTCATCCCCCAAAGCCCCCCAGAAATCCAAGGAGTAACCTGGGCTCTGCAGTGCCAGAGACGACAGACAGTCAGGATCAACAGCGTCAGTGGCCTGCCATGCTCTGTTAGCTCGTCAAGTCCACACAGCTCTCAGTGGGACCACAGGCTCCAGATGCTGGAAATTCCCGCAAAGTATTCAGGAAAGCATTAGGTTCCAAAGGTCCCTGGGTCCCTGAGACTCATGAGGGGCCCTTACTTTTGCAGAAAGGGAGGTGCTGCTACAAATATCAAACCTCACCAGTTGGGTGGTCTGACCAGGACATCCACACAGCTGGAAGCAAAAAACAGATCAAGAGGATAGGTGCCCTCTTATGGTCCTCTGTCCAGGTGAAACAGCCCCATGGCTGTCACAGAGGACAAAAAGCCCTGAGCCGGCCCTCTCTGCATGCCATCCAGGGGCCTATTCGCATAACACCTCTAGTGAAGTATTAGGCCGCGTCCCCATGCAAGCCATTTGGGGCTGATTGGGCTCGTAAGCGAGATTGACCTGCCCTAATGCAGGCTGGGGGTGGTCTGGGGAAGGATTCAGCCATCCCCAAGCAAACTGTGCTGGGATTGTGATTTTGCTCCCTTTCCCAGGCAAGCCGCTTGCTTGCCTCCAAAGGAGAGTAAAAGCAAGGGAGTAAGGGGGTGCAGAGGCTTGAGTTTTCTCTCTTTTCCAGGGAGGCAACCTTATTGCCCCCCTGGAAAAGAGCGAAATCTGAAGCCTCTGCACCCTCTCTTTCCGATCTGCTGACAGAAAGAGGCTTGGCTTTACTATTGAAGTAAAGGATCACTTTGGCAGTAAAACCAAGCCTCTTTCTGTCAGTAGATTGGAAAGAGGGGGTGTAGAGGCTTCAGATTTCTCTCTTTTCCAGTGGGGCAACCTTATTGCCTCCCTGGAAAAGTAAGAAACCGCAAGCCTCTGCAACCCCTGTTCATGATCTCAGCTGACTAGATGGAGGCTTGGCTTTAAAACTCAAACCTCTTTCCTTTCAGCTGAGATCGTGCGGTCCAGCACCATCCCCATACGCCGTCTCGGCTCGCCTAGCAATGCGGGCCAGGACCCCAAACCATGCTGAGACTTGTTTTTTTCAGGTACCAAATTTGGTGCTGGTCTGGCATGGTTTGGGGCAATTTGGTTCGCTTTCCGCAGAACCAGTCTAAAACACATGGGGACGCCCCTTGTCACGACTGCATTTGGTACAGGACTAATTGTGCATGGGAACGCACCCTTAGTGAACTTCTGGTGAAGAGCACCTGCACACGGAGGGGGTTGCACATGGAGCATGCCCTGCCTTACCAGAACTTCACTCATTGTTGATTACCAGGAACGTACTTGGAGTGTCCAGCAGCGCAACCATCCACACCTCTTCTGGCGCTCCAGATAACCATAGACGCGACTGCGCACGCACAGAGCTTCAGCAGCAGCATGGTGATAATGCTGGTCCTGATGCAGTCACAGAGGGTGCCACAGCCAAAGTGGCAGTGCCCAGGAGAGGACCTGGGATTGAATCAGGTAAGTATTCAATCACGGCGGGAGGGAATGGCCAAAGTTGACCAGCACTCCAAGTGTGAGCACTCATCAACGGTGAATCGCTGGGCGGGAAGTGCGAAATCGCCCCAGATGGAGACTGTGAAAGAAAATTCTTTGCTTGGAGTATCATTCATTCAGCTTTGCACACAAAGGAGAGGAGAGTCAGGTCTGATAGGGGGAAGTATTTCTTCACCCAGAGGGTCAT
>MTQE01002217.1:12465967-12489650 GCA_014337955.1 Aspidoscelis marmoratus
TTGGGTATGGGGCGGGATATAAATATAAATATAAATAAATAAATAAACCTTCACTTGAGTGGGAAGTTGAGGAGTGTGGACTTGGACCGGAAGACTACTAGATATGAGTCCAGCGCTCTAGCCTCGAGACCGAACTGGCTCACTTGGCTGTTATAAGCCTTGGAAAGCTTGTGTGGCCTCTGTGGTTGCCAACATAGTGGCAGCGATTGACGTTGAACCGTTGCCTAGTTAAGCACTGGTTAAGTGATGAATGCTTTAGGCGTCTGAAAGTGGGGACGCCTAAAGGGTTCCAGCACTTGACTCCCAGAGACGAGTGGTGAAGTGGGAAAAGGCCCTGTGTGCCGTTTGTGACTCGTGGACTACACTTTGGACCTCCTTGGATTGTCTGAAGCAACATGCAGTGTTTGCTCCTGTCTCTACAGACAATTATTGCAAGTCTTGAGGACACCAGCCAGAACCAGGTCGGCGTGGCCAGGGCTGATCTGGAGGCCACAGAGAAGATGGTGGAGAAGAATATGGGAAGTAAGGCACATCCTCTCTTCAGACATCCCATGTGGTCCTCATTGAGTGCAGAGGGGAAACCAGAAGTATCTAGCTATGGGAGGACGGCCCACCTTACAAAGATTGGCCTACACACCGGACGGTTCTTTTTTATATGTGTATTACTGTTACTGCTGGATCAGGCCACAGCCCATCTAGTCCAGCATCCTGTCCCACACAGTGCCTCACCAATTGTTTATGGGCATCTCAAGCAGATGATGAAGGGAAAACCTTCACCTGCTCTCTGCTACCAGCAAATGGCCTCCAGAGATCTGCCTGTTTTAGAGCAGTGATGGCGAACCTTTTGAGCTCGGTGTGTCAAAATTCGCAAGAAAACCTAGCTTACCTCGGGTGCTGTGTCACATCTAGAAATATCCATAATTTTGTGATATTTGTAGCTCTAGTAAAAAAGTTATTTTTGATATTTGTATTTTATTAAAAGCAAAAACAAATAATTCTTTACAGTAGTGACTTTTGTTGCTGAATTTCGTTTGCTAAATCTTCCATTGAAAGTTGGTATTTCGCACACTTCAAGAACAAGCAAGCACTACACGCCCAGGTGCCAGGGTGACCATGTGTGTCACCCAAAAGGGCTTGGCGTGTCGCCTGTGACACGCGTGTCATAGGTTGGCCATCACTGTTTTAGAATGAGCTCACTTTGGGGCTACCAGAAGTTGGCCTAGCGCAGTCTTCTTCCTTTTGTTATTTCTTGCATGCTTGGCTGTCTTCCGGTAACCCCAAACTGAGCGTATCCCAAAAGACAGTGGACTGGATCTACCCACCTCTGCTTGAAGGTCTCCTCAATACAGTCCTGCCTGAAATACCAGCAATTCAGTTGAAAACCTCTGTATACAGGACCCATGCTGTTCAAGGAAACAGAAATGAGTGGGGAACTTTGGTGCGTCACCTGTTGAACCATCTGGAAAGCCACAGGTTCCCTGCGGAGGTGAAGGAAAAGCCTCTGGAGCCTTCAAAGCTGCTACCTATTGATGCAAACGAGGCACAGGTGATGGACGGACGGCTTGGTCCTAACACTAGCAGAAAGCTGTCTCTATACAGAAGCTCTGCCAAATGCAAACTTACAACCTTCGTTTCCGGGATTCCTCACTCCAAGTGATAGAAATCAATGGGCTTTCTGAAGGCAGCATAAAATATTTCCATAGGAAGCTTTGATCAGAATAGACCACAGGTTCCTTTCACAGCATCTAAAGTGGCGTGGGGATGTTAGGCAAATAAATGAGTTGGGCCACATTCCCACTGGAGTGTTTTAACCTGTATTGAGTTCCCTACAGAACCGAGTGCACATTCTGGCTGTTTCCATTTGCTTGACGATAACACAGCCTCAGTCTGAATACTGCAGTTCCCACTCAACCTGCCCAAATCCCCAGCCCGGCAAAACAGGATCTTTTCCTCTTCACCCCTTGCCCTTTGATCCTCTCTCTCCTCTTCCTGATAGGGAGCGAGCTTGACGTGGTCCCACCCTTGGCTCCCACCCGTCCACCCCTGTGCCACCCGTGGTTGCGATGGCAGAAAAAAGCCAGCAGAGGTGTTTTTTCGGCTTGGAACTCCCCATCCTGGGAGTGGCAGAGTGGCTGTGGCTGGAGAAGCCAAATTCTTCTGTCCCCTGACCGCGGGTGGCCATCGACATTAGGGGGACTTTTGCACAGAACCATCAGCAAAGAGCTCGATACAACGATGTAGCGCTAATGCGCAAAACAACCCTGAAAGCGAGCTAAGGTTACGCTTGGCGATCGGTGGTGGGGTGGCATAATAGTTGATGAGTAACACCAGAGAGGACTTACAGGCCATTTGATCTCATGTTTTACCATCCTTTATTACCATTCACAAAAATTATCATCACATTTGATCTCCATACAGAAAACAGGGACAGCGGGCAGACCTTCCTGGAGATGAAATCCCACCCATTCAATGTCGCGCCAACAGCAGCGGTGGGCATTCGACGGAGGGATATTGGGGGGCAGCCTGAAAGGCACAATCTCCTCCCTGTATAGTCCAGTACTGTTCCGACTGGAAAAAAAATTAAGTGGGCTAGCCACCAAAACGGGGCCGAGACCTGTTTTCCGAGGGTTTTTTCCCTTCGGATTTTAGCGATTTAGTCTTCATAAAGTCCGGGAATAAAAATGTAAATATGGATAATTCCAAAAATGGACTGGATACGGATTTTTTCCTTGTATGGGAAGGTAGCCATAGGGGAGATTAAGGTACCACGTGCAAGGACAACAAGGGCCAGCGAGTCATTTATTCTATGCCTGTCATTTTCCCTTCTCCCTAACCCCAGAAATTCCATCCCCTGAATGCAGTCTCCTTACCGTGTCTGGACCTAGCCTGGATTTCTGGGATTAACCCTTAGTCCTTCTGCTCCTTCCTCTGCTGTCCAGAACTGGAGTCAGAGATGAAGCGGATGACCACCAAACTGCACACCCTTCAGGAGGAGCTGAATGTTCTTCGCACGTATATGGACAAGGAGTACCCTGGGAAAGCGGTCCAGATTTCATCCCTCATGCGCAGCATCCGGAATCAGAATGAGGAGCAGCAGGTACAGGGAAGTGGTCCATGTGCTGGGCCTCCAGGGACCTTTCTCAGGGCAAGATCTGACAGCCAAAGTCCACCGGCGCTAGTTTAACGATCTTCTCCAATTCCACTGTCTCTAGGATGAGGTGGAGTTTATTCATGACATGTCCAAATGGTTCGAGAGGAAAATAGACGAAAGAGTGCAGAGAGAGCAGGAGGAAATTTTGCGGACTGTTACAGAGGTTAGTGGGAGGACTCTGACTCCTGGCACTAGGCTGCTAAGGGAAGGCCCAGCAGTTATGCCTGGACTACAGCTCTCATTATTCCTTGCCAACCGTTGGAATGCTGGGAGTTAGTACTGGGGCATATGCTCAGCTTGGTGGGTGCAGCAGCCTGCCTTTCTCTCGTCCTCAATTTTAATGCATTTTCCCTCTCTTTGCAAGAAAATAGGGGGCTTTCTGTACTTGGCCTTATTCTGGAGCATATCTAAGAACAGGGGCCTGGTAGCCACATGCTAGTGCAGACTAGCTCGAAAATCAATCGAATTCGTTCAAATTTGGATATTCGAATTCGAATTGAATGTCTTTAAATTTGAATTTAAACATTCAAATGAATTTTGGATTTTTGAATCTATTTGAATTATTCGGACATTCATAGATGTAACACAACCCGCATGCTAGTGCAGAATATTCTAAGCGTTCAAAATTCAATTGAATTTGTTCAAACTTTCCGCATCCTTGCACATTTGTACAGATCCGTATGGGACGAGAACAGGTTGCATACAGGATAAATATGGGATGCATACGGACGTGTATGGGTGCGCACGGGATACCTTACAGTGCGTACGGGCACATAGAAATGTTGACTTTCGTAAGTGCAAATTTGAATCTAAAATTCGAATGAATAGATTCAAATTTGCTTAATTCGAATTGAATTTGGGTAAATTCACATTTTAAAGATTGAATCAAATTGAATGTCAAAAATTGCATTTGTGCACACCCCTAATAGAGAGACCTCAAGGTCTGTGGCAGGACAGATGTTCCTGACCTTGGAGAAACCATGTTATTTATCATGTCTGAATGGGAGCATGATGGCCGCGCACCATCCGATGTCCTTGATCTAACAACTATAGAGCTGCCTTAACAAGAAGCTAACACCCTTCCACCTCTGGTAACTCATCCCTTTGGAACTAGCCTACCCTCTGCTCCTTGGCGTGACTTTCCCGTATGATCTGAGCCATGCGTGGGTTGCGTTGTTTTCCTTTTCTGTACAGTTGCAGTTCATACCGTACCGGGATGGCCTTCATCAGATGAACCTGAACAACCTGGAACTGAGAAGGCAGATAGAGACCCAGAAGGAGGTAACTGGTTTGGGAACGGCGGCAGACAAGTCAGGAAAATATTCTGCCTGGATGGACGTTGCAGGTCTTGGTGTTTTGCCTTCCCAGTTCCTTCCATCTCACAAGTCCCACAGAATAATGGCACAGCTGGCACTTGGTTGACTCCAGAAAGTGCCTTGACCAAGATGTCTGGAAAATCTTGGCAAAGACGGAAGACATGCTTGTAAAGACTCTCCTGTCTGCCCTGGAGTGTGGGGATTTGAGTGTTTGATACATGGTTAAGATCACAGAGTAGTTCCCCTAGCCCTGTGCCATACAAGAGGGCCTTCTTTGTGGTGCCCCCCCCCCCCAGCTTTGGAACAGCTTCCCAGTGGAGGCATGCCAGGCACCAACTTTATATGGTTTTCAGTGCCTCATCAGACCGGGTTTTGATTCCTAGTTCCTCTGAATGTAGTCCTGCCAGGGTGAGAGAGAGGGAGGGAGGAAGGGAAGGAGATTGGATGGGTTAAATTTTGAATATGTTTTAGTGTTGGTTTTATCATAAATTTGATCTGCCCTGGGACTTTGGGCTGGAGGGTGGGATACGAATCTTATAAATAACATAATTTTAACCTGGTGGCCTTTCACATGGAGGGCCTATTCTCTGCCTCTTCTGTGGCCTAGCACCTGTGCCTTAAACTCTGGCAGCAAGTTGATCTTAGCAGTGGTGGCCAGCAAACTGAGGTCGCAGGCAGGGCTCCCTGTTTTTGCCAGGCTGTGTTGGTTTGCTGGCTTGCTTTTAACCTCCTGTATCAACCTATACTGCCTCCCCTTGGCACATGCTGCTCCGTCTGAGCACAGAAGGCCGCTCTGAAACAGGAGAGCCTAACTAGCTCCATTTTGACCTTAGAGGGTTAACATAAGAAGTAAAAATCTTCTCAAGGGAAAAAAAAATCAGCTTGTTGTGCTAAGTTTTGAAGAAGGCATAATTAGCCTTGAAGCAGTACCATCCACAACCAGTACCATCCACAATTACTCCCAAAATTGATAACACTAATTGGCTGCAGAGATGAGACGTGCAACTTTTCATGTTATGTAATGGGAGAGTTATTCACTCACCTTCTAAAAAGACCTGAGTTTGTGGGCATTTTATTGGCTGCTGTGTAACATGTGATGTATCCATGATTTAGGATACAGTAATACCTGTATTAGCATTAGGGACTTACCCTTTTCATTCTGATTTTGACTTTGATGCTGATCCTTACTTTATTTGTGTGACTCTCTAATTGCCTTAATCCAATGCTGTCTTTTTAAACTGTTATGGAACTATGAAGCTGAGCACCATGGAGAAATTGTTTTATTTGCTTGAATTTATATGGCAGGCAGAGGAACTATTTTGTGTATTTGCTCAATTTTTTCCTTTTTATTTTAGTAAACCAAATTGCTCTACAGTTTCCCTCTGGTTCGTTGCGCAGCTTGAAACCAGAAGGGATATTTTGGTAAGGGGGAGCCTTGCTCGGCCTCGCGCTACTGTCACACACTCCAGTGCGCCTTTGTTGAAGGAAGCCCAGGGAAGGCATCCTGGAATTTCAGAGCAGACACCCAAACCTCTGCTCTGGAAGGCAAAGATGCCTGAAAACATGTCTGTGTCACATGGGGGAAGGTCCACTTGGAGTGGCTATGGAACTGACCGCCAAGATCAGAATTCCTTTCATCCTGGTGGCCATCAATGAATATTGCAGCGTCTTAAAAAGGACCAAACCAAACCACTGTGGTATCAGCGCTTCTTGGGCCCCAGTTCTTGAGTCCTTTCATCTGTAACTGAATTTGCTCCTTTCTTTTTCATGCATTCAGATAATTGGCGGATTGATGAAAGAAATCAAACTTTTGCACAGGAGCATTATAAGGCTTCACCACACCCTGGGCGATCCACGGGAGATTATCTTTCCAGACATCCTCCTTCGCCGGCCCAAGTGAGTCCTTATTAACCCATACGCCGAGTGGTTGGATTGTGCACAGAGCTTACGTGTGGCCCTGAGTGGTGCTTCCAGGCTGTAAGCCAGAGATGCTCAACTGTGGCCCTTCCAAGGGCCCTAAACTACATCTCCCATCACTCCACACCAGGCCCAGCCAGTCAAGCATTCTTGCTATAAACTCTGGATCTTTGCCCCTCTCTAAGCTGCACTTAAGATCTGTGGGCCTCATTGGAGGCTGAAAAGCAGAAGAAAGGGAGCCAAAGAGAGGAGTTCAAGCAGAATCCGATAGCTTTGTCATGGCATAGAGCCAGTGTGGCATTGAAGTTAGAGTGTCAGACTCTTACTGGTTGTTTCCCGGTTCAATTCCACACTCATCCACAAAACCAGCTGGGTGGCCTTGTGCAAGTCACAGCTCTCTTCCTCTGCTCAAAGGGTGCCTGTGGTGTGGAGAAGAGCAGAAGGCTTGTCAGCAGCTTTGAGTCCCCTTAAGGGTGAGAGAAGCAGGACATAAAAGCTAACTCTTCTTCTTAACTGCTAGCCTCCCAATTCAATTCCATACTCCACAAAGCCACCTGGGTGCCCTGGGGCCAATCACAGTTTTCTTTCTGAGCTCTCACAGCCCCTCCCTCGCAGGGTGTCTGGTGTGGGGAGAAGAGCAGAAGGTTTGTCAGCCAACTTGAGTCCCCTTCGGGTGGGGTATAAAAGCCAACTCTTCTCCTCTCTGCTCAAAAGGCATCTCCGGCTCCTTTTGATTTCTGGTCCTTCCACAACCAACCCATTTTTAAAAATGCTCCTCTAGATACTGTAGCCATAATTTCCTCCCTTGAAAATCTTGTCTTCCAGATTGCACGTCCCTTTCCTCGGTCCCTCTAACTCGCCCAGCTCCTTTGACACCTGGAGCATGGGGCATTGTGGGCTTTTCTTTCCCGCATCCAATGCCAGCACCCCCGCCTGCCCCCGACAGCCTTTCTGATCCGGAGGGCAAGCAGAGTTCATCTCACCAGGTTGTAAGTCCTGATCTCCCCTTTGCTCTTTCCTTCCAGATGCACTCCAGATATGGAGGTTGTCCTCAACATTCCCACAGACGAAGGTTTTTCCCTGTAGCTGCTGAACGTGTGGCTGGAAGCAGGCGCATGGCGAAGGCTGCACCTTCACAAAGGCGAGTGAGAAGGCGGCGTGGCTTGCCCGAGTCTCCACGCAAGAGGTCCCACCTTCCTGCTAACAAATGTGGCTAAAACTTCTCCTTGCTCTTTTCCAAACGACGTTTTATCATTCTCTATGAAGTAAAAAAACAAAAAGAATAGCCCAATTTTTAATTATGAAATGTCTCTCCCATCCCATCTGACACGGTCTCAGCATCTGAAAAGGATACAGGAATGCACTTCAAAGATAAAGGATCCGTCCCACATGGAAGGAGTGTCTGCTGGGGGTACCTTCAAAGAGTCAGTCTGAGCATAGAACCTTATGCGGGGAAACATTCGTGCTCTTTTTACAGATAGGATGATAGCCCAGACCTCTGTGGCCTGTCATAGTCACGCGTGTTGGTGTGGCCACCATTCTGGAAACTACCAGAAAAAAAGTAGCAGTTCCTTTGGATCAAGAGGGGCTGACGCATATAGGTTCGCCTATGGAATTTTTCTGAGACCGCAGCATTAGGGATGTGTACAAATATTCGTAGCATTCAAGATTTGTACGAATTTGGATGTTCAAATTCGAATTGAATGTTTCAGTACGTTCGTATGAAGCTTCATCTGGGATATGTATGCATTCGTTTGGGATTCATATGCATCCATATGGGATTTGTATGGGATATGTATGCATTTGTATGGGATTCATATGGGAAATGTATGGGATGCATGCAGACCCTACACAGCATCCATCCTATTGCGCACAACAGCGCCCCCTCTGGCCGTCAGGAGGCCGTTCCAAGTCCAGGTTTCCGTTGACTGATAGCACATGTGGGATTGCTGGAAGGTCCCCTGACCCCTGGTGTCTTGCAGCTCTGGCCCTTCTTGTGGGTTGCTTAGAATGAGGGCTGCCAGGTGGACATTGGCCCACAGGGCTTCTCTCTGGCCCTTGCTAAGGGACCCAAATGGGATGCAAGCATATACAATCCAGAGGCTAGAGTAACCCCCTTGCAAGATCATTGCTGAATTTCCCATTCAGGTCCTCAGATGCTTAAATTGGGCCTATACTGGGAATGCCAGGGGAATATCTGCCATTCCCAGTATAGTATCGTGAGGGTCATAGGTGTCTGTGGCAGCCATGATCTGAGTAAAGCCACTGATGATATATTGATGGCTCTTCCTGCTTCCTGAGCTGTTGTGCAAGATTAAACCTGGACCTTAGTTGTGTTTTCCAAAGGGCAAATAGAGAAATCAAACTCATGGGCTTAGGGATATGGGATATGCAGGATTTTTCTTTTGTACTCGATTCATATTGAATCAAAGGCAAGACAATGTGTATTCATTCAAATAGATCCCCTTCAAATGTAGTGGGATTTGAATTCAATACAAGGGTGTTTCCGTGCTAGCTGTGGAAACCGGATTAAACACACGTACCCTGTAAGTAAGATTAAAGACACTTATTGGATCCTCTTCTGTGACCCTTTGCATTTTGGCGCGCAAGACTGGTTTTTAAAACGGGCTTTGCCGCCAAAATCCAGATTAAATTGAAGACCTGAAAAATCAGGTCTTCCATCCGTCACTTTGCCTGGATGTGTGCAGAAGCAGGACGCTTCCGCGCACGGCCAGGCGAAGGGACGGATGTCCCTCCGGCTGCCATGTTGGGAAGGACGCAAGCAGCACTGCCTGCTTCTGAAGCCCTTCCCCCACACGCCGAGCGCTGCCGGCAACACGCGGTTACTGGCAGCTCCATGCCCCAGGCCCGCGGCAGCAGCGCATGCGCTGGAGGACTCCATCCGTCTTCCCGAATCCATCCTCCCCGCTCGTGTGCAGATGTGCGGGGTCCATCACTATTTGCGACAGATCCTCGGGAGGACAGAATGCCAAAAAACGGATCAGCCAGTGCGGAAACACCCCAAGTGTTTAATCCAGTGGTTCTCAACCTGTGGGTCGCGACCCCTTTGGGGGTGGATCTACTCTTTTCACAGGGGTCATCTAAGACCATCAGAAACACATAGGAACCAAGACACTGCTCCTATACCCATCTCAGGCGGGTCCGCTCACTTGCAGATACGCCCACATACGAGTACCTGGCGCGATGACATCATCCCGCCAACCCCATCACATGCACCCCATAGAAATACAGTAGAGAGCAGCTACTGGGTAGAAAGCAGCAGGAGGTGAAACGACACTTTTATATTCAGCTGTTGTTGATGTGAATACTATGCTTTAATTATGAAAATACATCCTGCATATCAGATATTTACATTACATAAGAACATAAGAACATAAGAGAAGCCCTGCTGGATCAGGCCACAGCCCATCTAGTCCAGCATCCTGTCGCACACAGTGGCCCACCAAATGCTCATGGGCATCTCAAGCAGAGACAAGGACAAACCTTCTCCTGCTCACGAGTCCCAGGAGATGGCCTTAGAAGCGCCCCAGTTCCTCCCCCCCCTCAGCCTGAAGGATGCACCTAGGCATTCATTCTAGTAGCCATTGATACATCTGTCGTCCATAAATTTGTCTAACCCTTCCTTAAAGCCATCCAGACTGGTAGCTGTCACCACCTCTTCCGGCAGCAAATGACCCCCCTGTCAGACCTGACTCTCCTACCCATCAGCTTCATAGATGCCCCCTGGTTCTAGTATTGTGTGATAGAGAAAATAAATGTTCTCTATCCACCTTTTCTATACCATGCATAACTTTATATCCTTCAATCAGGTCCCCTCTCAAACGCCGTCTCTCCAGACTGAAGAGGCCTAGACGTTGCAGCCTGGTTTCGTAAGGGATTTTGTTCCAGACCCTTGATCATTCTGATTGCCCTTCTCTGCACCTTCTCTAGTTCGATTCATAACAGGTGCAAAATTATAGTTATGAAGTAGAAATGAAAATAATTTTATGGTTGGGGGTTAGGGTTAGGTTGGGCGTCACCACAACATGAGGAACTGTATTGAAGGGTCGTGGCATTAGGAAGGTTGAGAACCACTGGTTTAACCCCATATGAATCCCATACGAGTCTCATATGAATGCATGCGAATCCCATACGTATCCCATATGAATCCCATACGAAGCTTCATACAAATGTATTGAAACATTCGATTCAAATTCGAATGTCAATCTTCGAATGCGAGGACATTCGATTTGAATACAGGTGTCCGAATTTGGCCAAATCTGTGCGAATTTCAAATGTTAACACGTATTCATGCACGTCCCTGCACGGGGATCCACTCCTAGTGCAAGGAACATTCCCATGCCTCACCACCAGGGGGCGCCAAGGAAACTGCTTGTCCCCCTTCTATCTTCCCACGGCTGGTGGATGAATAGGGTTTTTTTGGCCAGGAATCCTTCTAGGGCTTGCCTGAAAAAGTAACCAAGCGGGTAGATTTCAGGAATGCCCCTGTTGTCACAAGGAAGACAATCTGCAGAGAGCACCCCTCCCTCTGGCGTGGGATGCACAGCCAAAAACTGGCCTTCCAGCCAAGGAAATTCAGGACATCTTTCCATTGTGGAGAAGCTATCACTAAATTACAGATTTCCTGTGCTCTTTGCAAACCTGCAAGTGTAGAGCTTGGAGAACATGCTGCAGTTGTGATTCCAAGGGGATTTCCCCAAACTCCGCCCGATCAATCCCCGTTTGCTTGCTTCCTTTCCTGCAATAAACAGCCTGTGTGGCCGCTCTGGAGCGACTCTTAGGAGATGCCACGGAGGAGCCTTTGGCCAAGTTCTGCTGGCGGGGGGTGGGGGGGCAGGGGCTTACAGCCTGAAATGGGCAGGGGCAAGAGATGGAGAGCAATAGGAGAGAGAATGGTGGGCTGGGGGCTGCAGGCCAAAGCCCTCCTCCATATGGTTTGTATCGAGCTGGGCTGCCCCCAGACTAGGGAAATAAACCCGCAGTTAAAGGTAAAAGTGCAGTGTACTTACTGCTCAGCGACAACTGGGCATCCTGACAGGCAGCTCTGTATCTTCCCCATCGGAGCTGCGTCCCTTTGTGGTTAGGATTTAAGGGCCTGCCTTTGATGTTCTTAAATATTTATAACATAACAAATATGATAAAGGAGGAAGACTATTCCCAGCTACGGCTGGTGCACCGGCTGAAGCCTTTTTTGGACAGAGAGAGGACTTGGCCACAGTTATGCATGCTCTGCTAACCTCTAGATTGGGCTACTGTAATGCGCTCTACATGGGGCTGCCCTTGAAGACCGGAAGCTGCAGCTAGTGTAGAATGCAGCTGCTAGGTTGCTGACCGAGGGAACTGGCCGGATGCACATCACACCGGTCTTAAAAGGATTGCATTGGCTGCCAATTTGCTACCAGGCCCGATTCAAAGTGTTAACTTTGACTGATAAGGCCCTAAATGACTTGGGCCTTAAATGTCTGAAGGAATGCCTTCTCCTATATCGACCTGCCCGTGGCCTTAGAATCTGGAGGGAAGCCCCCTCCTGGTTGTCCTACCACCTTCAGCAGTAAAACAGGCACCCAGGAGAGAGCCTTCTCAGTGGTAGCCCCTAGGCTATGGAATAATCTCCCCTTTGAGGTGCATCAGGCTCCCTCACTGTATATCAGTGGTTCTCAACCTAGGGGTCGGGACCCCTTTGGGGGTCAAACTACCCTTTCAGGGGGTCGCGACAAGTCTCCCACCACCCTTTCCTCCCACCTCCCAGCTGCTCCGCCCCCATGGTTGGGGGTCTCCACAACATGAGGAACTCCA
This sequence comes from Aspidoscelis marmoratus, assembly GCA_014337955.1. Classification (NCBI taxonomy): domain Eukaryota; kingdom Metazoa; phylum Chordata; class Lepidosauria; order Squamata; family Teiidae; genus Aspidoscelis; species Aspidoscelis marmoratus. The sequence continues at coordinate 12,478,169 of MTQE01002217.1, forward strand.
TTAAGTGGTCGCGGCATTAGGAAGGTTGAGAACCGCTGCTGTATATGTTCAGGAAGGCAGTGAAGACGCACCTCTTTGCCCTGGCTTTTGGCTAAATGGGGACACCTTTCCCTTCCCACTTGTAACCACTGGCAGTGAATTGCATTTTTGCCATTCAATTCATAATGAATCAAATGTTTGAACATCCCTTTTCATACACATAGATCCCATTAGAACGAGGAAAAATTCTATTTGATACAAATCGGAATATTCGATACGTATTGGATATGAACGAGCACATATCGGATACGAATACGTATATGATACGAATGAATATGTATCTGATACATATCCGTAACATACTCGCACTCTGAAAACATCAAATCCTACCTGAATCCACTTTTAATCAGCTGTCAATCCATGCTGAATGCAATCTGGATCCATTGTGAATGTGACTGGCGCTCTGTTTTTCCACCCACCCGCTCCGATCTAATGAATGTCCAAACTATTTGTACGAATGTCTGGAAACATTTGTATCCGTGTATGAAGGTCCAAATGTGTCCAAATTCATATGAATAACAAATGTTACAAATATTCATGCACGTTCCTACACCACAATCAAGCAACAGATACACTTATGCAGAGGTTGTAGGATCGCGGCTTAGCTGGAATGGAGGGAAGGGGTCCATTTGTCTAAAAGCCTGTTCTTGTACTCTGGAGTCCCCAGGGGGACTGGATATAGCAGAGAGAGTCTTGGACTTCACCGAGAAAACCCAGGAGGAAAAAGTCCTGCCTGCTCAACCTCACCTATGGCTTCCTCAAGAGCAGGCGACATCAGGTGATTGGCAGCTTTTTCCACCAGGAGAACGGGGAACCACAGCTGCAGACGATCCAGGGGAGGCAACATACTAGACTAAGACATGGTTGCCTGGCTCCGGCTGTGGTGCAGTAACCACAAAAGCTGCACAGCTTTTCCCCTGGCTTCCTTTTCTTCAGCCTTTCATTTCTCAAGCCTCAGAGTAAAAGGAGCAACTATTTTCCTGTCCCATAAGCTTGTAGTACACACTCCAGCACCCTTTCCACTCCATGCGGCGGCCTTTGGGCATTATGGAGTCCGCAAAGCACATGGCTTTGGAAGGACAACTCTTATCTTCCTGTTTGAGGACTTTCCCCACCTCCTACCACAGGAGGTGACATCAGAAGGATCTCCGACCGAAGAGACAGCAATTTTCCTCCAACCACCTCCCGTGATGTTGCATCGATGTCATTTACTCCACACCCCTTGTAAGAGCGGGGTATTTAAATCGCTGCACAATAAACTCAAGGTCCCTTTCCATCATAACCGGGCTCCAGGGTCTTTATTCCACGGTCACAGCTGATACCCGGCGGCTGTCCTCATCACAATGGCCACCCAGCTACTGCCTGCGTTGCAGCAGCTTCCAAGTCATCACAGTGGCTTCCCTCATCCTGGCTTCCCTGAGCCCTCGGTTTAGGTTGTGAGCGCCGGACGCGCAACACTGTGGCTTCCTCCAATCACCCTGGCTAGAACCTCAGCAGATGGAACCTTCCTCCAGGGGTCCTTCTGCACTTAGCTGAATAGGCTGCCATGTACTAGGGCTAGTAAACTTCTGGTAAAGGTGGAGCATTTGCACTTGTCACGAGGAAAGCGTCTCCAAAGCGTCCACTGCCGGCCAGAAGCGCAAACGGTCCTCCCATTTACCAGCCACTGCCCTCATCACAGTGCTGCGTCCAAAGCAGGAAGCTCCACCTCCTCGCTGCTGCAACTGGCCGTTCCGCGACATGCTTGGACGCCGTTGCAGAGGGGTGTGTCCAAGGAGAGGGACGTATTGCGGCCGATCATGTGGGCGCCCGTGATTGAACGTCCCTCTTGCGACTCTATGACTGGATGCCACTCCCAGGGATTGGTGGTCCGGTCACATCAGAGGTCAGCGATCAATCACAGCCACCAATGGTTGCCATGGTAAGCTTCTGGTCAATGTTGGTCAAGGAGTGGAGCATGATTTTAGTGCGCTTCTGGGAAGACAGGGCGTGCTTGGAGGCTATAGCAGCCTACTCCATGTGCTTCACCAGAAGTTCACTAATAGTTGACTACCGGATGAAGTGCAAATAGGCCTCCAAGATCCACTTTGAACTCAAAAAGGCGCACCATGCTCAGCACCCATGGGATGCTTTGGCAGCTACTGCCTTCTGCAACTCATTGTGGGACACGGTGCCTGCTATTTCTTTCCTGTGCAATGGACATAAAGCTTTGAGCCCACCAAAAGCCCTACCTGGGCATTAACATCAGCAGGTGGACACACTCCGGCTGCCCTAAATTTTCAGAGTTAAGGTTAGCAGGCCTTCTCAGGGGTGGCCCCAGCCTGTGCGGAACGAGTCCTGAGATGTGCCAGACCTCACTGTGCAATGTGCATTAGAAGAAGAAGAAGAGTTGGCCATTCTACCCTTCTTTTCTCACCCATTTCAGAGCATTCAAAGCAGCTGAGGTAGGTGGGGGCTCTGAGAGCTCAGAAGGGAGCTGTGACTAGCCCAAGGTCACCCTGCTGGCTTTGTGGAGGAGGAAGAGGAAGAGTTGGCTTTTATGTCCCACTTTTCCTCACCCATTCAAGGGGACTCAGTGGCTGACAAGGGAAACGTTTGCGACTCCACTAATGAACGTATCGGACGCCTTTGATTTACTGCGCATTTGAGCGCCACACGCGTTTAGAATCCCAGGGAGGGGAAAGCAAAAAGAAGCGGAGAAAAGCCCGCAAAAGAGAACTCTGGACGAATGCAAATCGGAATCTCTTTCTCTTCCTTTCAGCGGCGCGGACTGCGGGTCTTCTTCGCTCCGCACCGCAGGCGGCCCTCTGTCCATGGTCAGAGGCGCTGCTGCGTCCGGAGCGGCCCTGCCCGGCAAGGGGAGTGTCCAGCGGGAGGGGCGGGCAGGCAGCCGGCGGCGGAGCGCAGAGAGGGAGGGAGGCAGAGAGGGAGGGAGGCGCGCCCGTTTCCGCCCCGTCCGCGATCCGGTTCGAGAGTGGAAGCGCGTCTCCCGGGAGCCGCGGCGGAGCAGGACGGGGCGCGTGCGGGTTGCGCCCCGGGCAGCGCCGCCACCAAGCGAGCAGCGACCGCAGGCAGGCGGAGGTAAGACAGGCAGGCGGAGGTAAGACGGGCAGGCGGAGGTAAGACGGGCAGGCGGCCGAGCCCCGCGTCCCCCCCGCGCTGGGTCCATCCCCGGGCCGGCGCCTCCGTCTGGGCTCCCGCAGGCGCTTAGCGGCTCCGAAGCGCTCGGCTGGGAACTTTCGGGGGAGAAGCAAGCGCGCGCAAGAGGGCCTCTGGGCACGCGAAGAGTGCCCCGGCTGCACGCAGCCGGGCTCCGACGGAGAGGCAGGGCGGGCGGGGCTCCGAGGGTGGGGTGAAGGCGGGCGACGGGCGCAGGGTCCGTCCGACGGCCAATTGCGCCAGGACCCCGTTTGAGCGCAGCGCTACAGCCGATGGACGGTCCCGTCTTTGAGCTGCTGCTGACCGTGTGGAATCGCTCTCTGCACATGGCCGGGAACAGCCTGATCCTTCCTTCGGGAGGGCTGCTGCAGGCATTGCTGCTTTTACTACCCGTTCTGCCCTGGACATCATCGGGTGGGGGGGGAGAGGAGGAGGAGGAGGAAGAGAGCTGGCTTTTCTACGCCGCTTTTCTCACCCATTTAGGTAGGTGAGGTAGGTGAGGCTGTGAGAGCTCAGAAGAGAGCTGTTGCTAGCCCAAGGTCACCCAGCTGGCTTCATGGAAGAAGAAGAAGAGTTGGCTTTCCCACCTCGCTTTTCACACCCATTTAAGGGGACTAAGGGGCTGACAAGCCTTCTGTTCCTCTTCCCACAACAGAACACCCTGTGAGGTAGAGGGGCTGTGAGAGCTCAGAAGAGAGCTGTGACTAGCCCAAGGCCACCCAGCTGTTTTCCTGGAGGAAGAAGAGTTGGCTTTTCTACCCCGTTTTTCTCACCCATTTAAGGGGACTCAAAGCAGCTGACAAACCTTCTGTTTCTCTCCCCATGACAGAACACTCTGTGATGCAGGTAGGGCTGTGAGAGCTCAGCTGTGACTCGCCCAAGGTCACCCAGCTGGCTTTGTGGAGGAGTGCGGAATCAAACCCAGTATTCCCAGGTAAGAGTCCGGCTCCCTGACCACAAGACCACACCATTAGCCCTCTTGGAAGGCAGAGGCAAGGGCCAAAGCGGAGGGCAGGCAGGGCACTGCCCAGGGCTGCTTTGCATCGCGGCCACCGCCGGTTGGATATAGGGAGTTTCCACCGCAGCAGCATCAGGCAGGGTCGCCCGTCGCCTGTCTGCTCTGCTCACTCTCACCGCGCGACACGGCTACATGCTCCCGTGAGAGTAACCCAATGCTCCCAGCTGCGTGGGGACAATGGTGCGCGGCTCTGCGAGCAACTTTCCTTCTGAATTTTTAACCAGCAGCAGCAGCAGCAGCTTTGGAGAGGCAGGGAGGCCGGTCGAAAAGCAATGCCCGGGTGGCGTCGGTGGCGTCGGGTTACTGGTCCGCAAGGAAGGAAACCAGACCTTGGCCTGGCCTGGAAAAACAAAAACAAAAGAAGAACAACACACATCGGCCGGCCGGAGAGGTCACAAAAAAGAGCTTTCTGGGGCGGGTGTGTGCGCGTGAGAGAGCATGGCCTAGTGGTTAAGGAGCTGTTTGGTCTCGTGGTCAGGGGGACGGACTATGATCTGGGAATACCAGGTTCGATTCCACCCTCCCCCATGAAGCCAGCTGGGTGACCTTGGGCTAGTCACAGCTCTCTTCTGAGCTCTCACAGCCCCACCTACCTCACAGGGTGTTCTGTTGTGGGGAGAAGAACAGAAGGTTTGTCAGCTGCTTTGAGTCCCCTCTCTTCTGAGCTCTCCCTCCTCTTCTTCTTCCTCCTCCTGGTCGAAACAAGGAAAACTCCTTCTGCAGGCAGCCAGCTCTCCAAGTGAGCTGAAGAAGAGAAGAGTTAAGCGATCAAAACAGCAACAAGGTAGAAGAACTTGTAGTCCCAAGGAGAGTCTAAAAGTAGCCTGAACGAGGCCGTTTTCCCATTCGTCTTTGCCAGTAGACCACGGGCGTGGGTGGGTGAGCAGCAGCTGCCCTCCCCACGCCCACGGATGGAGCCAAATCTCTTCCCACTGGCTCCCAAAGCCTCCTCTTTGGCATCACTTCCAGCTTAGCAAGCGACCCTGAAGGCTGGAGGAGCCGGCAAAATGCCCCTTTCCCACAGAGCTGAGTGCAGTTGCTTGACTATTTTGTGGCCTGAGATGCGCGTCATGAGGCTGACCGTGAGTTCTGGCCATGCTCAGGATATGCACTTTCCAGATGCACCACAGAGATGTGCATAAGAACCTAAGAGGATCAGGCCACAGCCCATCTAGTCCAGCATCCTGTCTCACCAGTTGCCCATGGGCATCTCAAGCAGAGACAAGGGCAAACCTTCTCCTGCTCTCAAATCCCAGCAAATGGCCTTAGAAGTGTCCTGCTTCTGCCCCCACCCCCAGCCTGAAAGATGAACCTAGGCATTCATTCTAGTAGCCATTGATACATCTGTCCTCCATAGGTTTGTCTAAGGCTAAGCCATCATGGTGTACGAACTGAAATTTCTTGCTTTGGTTTGAATTGAACCAAATACCCTTAAGTGTGGGTTCGGTTCGAACCAGGGTTTTGCAAACAGAAGGGTTGGTTCGGTTTGCATGCAAGCCACCTGCTGGGTCTGATGGGCCCGTCTCTAACAGCCAACTGCCCTCCAGTATGGCCATTTTCTCTTGCAGCCCCTCGAAATTGTTTACCTCTTTGGTGGCCGCAGTCTGAATGCCAATTCGGTCAATGATGCAGATTTAGGATCTTCTTTGCCCTTTTGCACGCACTGTAGAGAAGCCAGCGGTGGGGACTTCTGATGTTGTTTCGCCTGGTGCAGGATTTCAGCCTTGAATGCTGGGAGTTGTAGTCCAGGCACACCTGGAAGGCTGCAGGTGAGCACCCTAGCGTGAGACGAACAAGCAGCAGGGGACAAAGAGGCAGGAGTTTGTCCAGAAAGCCTTTGCTGGTGTGCTGACGGCAAGGGATGCTCAAATGATGCCCATCACCCAGGGGCTGCTGTTATCGCCTACAAAACAGACATCGGAGAAAAATAATGCTAACGGGAGCCTCAAACCATGTGCGGCTTTGCCTTTGCAGCATCTGTGTGCAACTGTGTGCTGCTGTTGGCCACGGCCTCCCAAGGCGCAATGTGGATGCGCAGCCTCTAGTCTGGCCTGCTGCTTGGTGCAGAACCGGTGCCCGGGAATGCTCTGGTAGGAGACCGATTAAATTCAGCCCATGCCTGCTCAGGCTGAGTCCCAGGGTGTTTCCGCATTGGCCGTGGAAACCGGTTTAAAGACATATTTAAGACACATATAAGACACTTAGGTACTTACCTTTCGCATTGCAGCACCAATTAAGGGACCCTTCCAGGCGTCCGCTTACGCATTTCGGCACGTGAGTTCCGTTTCTAAAATGGGTCTCGCCGCCGAAAACTGGAATAAAATGAAGACCTAAAAAATTAGGTCTTCAATACGTCCCTTCGCCTGGATCCCTATGGAAACAGGACGCTTCCGCACACGGCCAGGTGAAGGGACGGATGTCCCAGCGGCTGCCATGTTGGGAGGGGCGGAAGCAGGATGGGCTGCCATGGAAGCCCCTCCTTTGCACACCATGTGCCGCCAGAAACATGCGGTGACTGGCAGCTGCCTGCTCCAGTCCCGTGGCTCCGGGGGCGGTGTCGACAGTGCAGGAGGCCGGATGCCCTTTGGAATGCGTGCCGGGGTTTCCGCGCAGCACCCAGGCGATCCGGCCGCCCAATCCAGTCTCCCCACACATGTGTGGATGTGCGGGGCCTCCGATGACCCGTCCCTATTTGGGACAGATCCTCCAGAGGACGGCTCACCGAGAAACGGATCTTCTTTGATCCATTTCTCAGCAGCATATGTGGAAACACCCCCAGTTCCTTCCTGCTGCAGTGGTGGTTCCAGGCAACATTTCACCATGCATTGGAAGATGGCTCTTGGATGCAGCAAAATGTCCCCAAAATGTGTTGAGAGCATTCTTCTCCACGAAGCCAGATGGGTGACCTTGGGCTAGCAACAGCTCTCTTCGGAGCTCTCAGAGCCTCACCTACCTCACAGGGTGTTCTGTTGTGGGGAGAAGAACAGAAGGTTTGTCCGCCCCTTAGTCCCCTTAAATGGGTGTGAAAAGCGAGGTAGGAAAGCCAACTCTTCTTCTTCCTCCATGAAGCCAGCTGGGTGACCTTGGGCTAGTCACAGCTCTCCTCTGAGCTCTCACAGCCCCACCTACCTCACAGAGTATCTGTTGTGGGGAGAAGAACAGAAGGTTTGTCAGCCGCTTTGAGTCCCCTTAAATGGGTGAGAAAAGCGCAGCAGAAAAGCCAACTCTTCTTTTTCTTCAAGACCAAGAAGCTTGTGTGTCTTGACTTCAAAGGCAGGGCAGGGCAGGGCAGGGCAGGGCAGGGCAGGAGAGCTGCTGAGCGCACCCTGCCTTACCTGTCACCTTCCTAGCCTGGGACACTCTGGTTGGACTTGGGGCCTTTCTGCACTTCGCTTGCTGTCCATGGGACGGGAGAAGTACACCCACACTAGCATGCACTAGCATTCACACTTGTGAACACTAGTGCACGCCAAACCAACTCCCCACACACTCGGACACTCACCTGCGTCCAGTCACATGTCCAGCCACTGCCATCTTACCTGTGTTGGCTGGTGCCATCACCGGGACACCGGTGTCATGCCACACATGCGCAGTCGCCTTTGGGGTCACCTGACATGCCAGCGCGCTTGTGCGGTACGCCAGCTGAGCCCCAGCGACAGGAAAAGGTGCCGATGGTTCCACGGCTAGTTGGGAAAGGGAATCTTTGGGTCAGGCTGTGGGGTGCGTGTGGGGCACAATTTTGTGCACCACTGCTAGTAAATGCTGGTGCAGCTTCTGGCAAGGCAGGAGACGTTTCTGGGTTGAAATGCAAGTGCAGATGCTCCTTACCAGAAGCTACCCCAGTGTCTCCAAGAGCCCAAGTGCGAATTGGCTTCCGGCGCATCCTCTGAGCATAGAGGAGTTCCTTCTGGCCCTGTCTGCACAGCATCATGGACCACGAGAAGCCGCGTGGACTTGCTTGGCCAGGGTCATCTGCGTGGCCCCCGTGCCTGGCCCACCCTTGAGCGGGGATTCCATGGTGGCTGCTTCAAAGTGATTCCACTTCCTGCGTCCTGGAACTGCCCATGCCCTGTGGCAGAGCTCAGCAACATTTTGCCGGTCTGCAGAAGTAGCGGCATTTTAGTTTTTGGAAGATACGCGTCGTCTTTGCTCTGGCAAAATAGCCGTGCTGCTGCCTGTCATTTAAGCCTCTTCCGTTCTCCCTCTGCTTAAATTTAAATAATACAGTACACAGTGAGCAGCTCCCAGATGCACCCTGACGGTTGATAGAAATCTGTCAACACAGGAGATCCCATGGAGCGGAGAGGGCAGATTCTTTGCAGAGAGCAATGGCTAGGGCGGCGTGTGATCTGGAAAGGGGCTGGTTGCGTTTGCTGGCAGACAGATTTGCACAGCACTGTGGCAGGCAGAGACCAGGGGGGAGGACGGAGGACTGATGCTGCTGAACTACAGCTCCCAGCAAGCCATGGGACTTTTGGAAGGAGTCATGCAGAAGGGCACGTTTGAATTTCTCAGCTTTTTATCGGCCTTGAGGAGAACCACAATATATGGTTACGGCTGTACGATTGATAGATAGAAGAGTCCCACGCAGATCAGCTGAGAAAAGGGACAGGCGCCGGTTTATCCGTCTCTGCCACACGTTCAGTTAGGGCAGTGATGGCGAACCTTTTGAGCTCGGTGTGTCAAAATTCGCAAGAAAACCTAGCTTAAGTTGGGTGCTGTGTCACATCTAGAAATATCCATAATTTTGTGATGTTTGTAGCTCTAGTAAAAAAGTTATATTTTTGATATATGTATTTTATTAAAAGCAAAAACAAGTTATTCTTTACATTAGTGACTTTTGTTGCTGAATCTTCAGTTGAAAGTTGGTATTTTGTACACTTCAAGAACAAGCAAGCACTACATGCCCAGGTGCCAGGATGACCATGTGTGTCACCCAAAAGGGCTTGGCGTGTCACCTGTGACACGCGTGTCATAGGTTGGCCATCACCGAGTTTGGGGAAATATATACAGTTGAAAAATTGGGAATTTTCTGCGTAAAATGTTAATTTTGATATCTGAGGATTAATAAACTTGGTGGTTAGTTTGGTTTGTTAAAAGGGCTCCTTGTAGTTCCTTCTCTTGCAGAGGTACAAGGCATAGGGGCATGGCAAGAGATGGCCTTTTCGGTGGTGGCCCCTAGACTCTGGAACAGACTCCGTCTTGAGGTTCGCCAGGCATCTACACGGTGTAGCTTTCGGCACCTGGTCTTTTCACCCAGGGCATTGCCTTTTACATAGATTCCTTGGGGTGCTGACCTGTTAGGTAGGAAGGATGCAGGTTATATTGTATAAATATTTGATATGTTTGATATACTGTAACCCACCCAGGGACTATTTGGTGAAGGGCGGTGTATACATTTTTTAAAAAATAAAATAAATAAATAAGTAGTGGAGTTATAAATTCAGGTGTATTCATCAGCGAGAGGCCTGGATGTCACCTTCTCTTCTTTCTTTTAACCTTTCTCTCCACCACCGCTCCAATGTTTAGCGTAATGGAAAATCCTTAGCAATAAACTCTGTGTACTGCAGAGAAGCCAAAGGGTTGCTTGGCTTTTGGATGGGGTGGGGGTTGGATCCTGCAACACAACACTTTGCATTCTGGGAGTTGCCGTTGTCCAGAAGGACCTTGTCCAAAGTGTGCCAGACCAGAGCATTTGGCATGTGACTCTGGCCTTGGGCCAGGAAATAGACCCCCTGTCCAGTTTCCCCTGGCCGGTGCCAAAAGGACAGGGGGTCTATTTCCTGGCCCAAGGCCAGAGTCATCCCACCACTTTGGACCCAGTTCTACCCAGAATCCTCTTGGCTGACACTTTTCTTATGCTCAGAGTTGCAACCTCTGTAAATCCTATCCTGTCCTCTTCTGAGTCCAAGGTGAACCTAAAGCAGCTGCTGCTGCTCCTGCGTGGGAGCAGCCTAGGGAAGTTCGGTAACTCAGATGCCATCCGGTTGGCGCTGGAGCCTCTCTTCCCCCTCTCTAGTGTACCCCTAATGGAAATGCTGCCTCCATGGAGCAGGTTCTGGGACAATTCCTCACACGAGGGTGATTTATGCTTGTTTGCTTTGGGCAGCTGTCCAGCTCAGACAAACAGAAGCAGAGCCCGTTAAGAGCCGTTACTCCTTCTGCACCAAGCACTGGGTGCGCACCACGGCACATCACGCCACAGCTGGCCGGCCAGCTCGCTGGCTCACTCGCTCCGGAGCGGCAGGGGGAACCTTCCTAACCCGTTGTCCGTCTTTCCTGCTTTTCCCTGGACAGAACATGATGCTCAGCGGCCAGCGGGAAGGCAAGGTGGCTCCCGTTTGGAGACGCGCCAGCTCCCCGCTTCCCAGCACCTGTGCGTCCGGCCACAGGGGTCTGAGCGCCCGCCGCCACAACCGGACCGAACCCCGCCATGCGCACCTGGGCCAAACTTCTTCCTGCGGTCCCGGAGTCCATGTGCCCGAACCTCAAGAAGGCTGGTCGTCCGGGGAGTCAGATCTGGAAGAATCGTGGGAGCCTTTGTACCGGGTGGTACTTCTGGGGGACCCCGGCGTGGGAAAGACCAGCCTGATGAACCTCTTTGCTGGGGTGCAAGACAAGGATGTGCCGGAACAACAGAGAGGTGAGGAAACTACTCCAAGGTCTCGAGGAGGGAAAAATCAAAGCTCACGTGGGCGTGGGCGGGTTTTTCTAAGGTACAGGAGCTCCAAAACCAACGCCCACATATTCCTGTGACACCAGCTGCACATGGTTTGCATAGTTAGGCCTGAACTGTTGCGCAGTTCGTGAGTTACTCGCCGCTTGGAGGCTTCCGAGGCGAAGAGAGATCTCTTGTGGCAGCGGGGTTCTCTTTCTTTTTGCTTGGGAACTGAAGGTTCACGGAAGGGAAGGACCCTGAGCTCTCCTGAAATTCCCTGACCCCCTCTCAGCCACTCTCCACACACTCATGGGGGTGTGGGTGGGGTGGTCCATGCGCTTGGCCCTGTCAGAAGAGCCCTTCTCGATGCCTGCTGTAGAGAGAACCAGCCGCTGCCAATCAACTGGTCCACCGCGGGCGTTTGGAGGCACTTTCCTCCATTCCTGGTAACTGTGACCACACCTAAGATTTAATCCAGCTTCAGCCCACTTTTGGAGTGAGAAGACATATCAGCAAAATGAGAAGCGGTTTTCTTTCAGTTGTAAATAACTCAGAAAATTCACCTTTTGGGATAGATAACGGGGGGGGGGGGAAATCACTGGTCACTT